>JAHBCN010000041.1:671186-758956 GCA_019359885.1 Listronotus oregonensis
CATTTGGTCAATGACCTCCCAATATTTTCCACTAATATTTCCGAACAAAAACATAATAATGATATAAATAAAAAAATATATATATTTTTTCAATCTCTTAAATTTTCCTTTATTATTCTAAGCATATAAACTCGTTGACCGATTACTGGATTCCAGAAGCTTCGCGCAGCGATCTCCAGATCGGTGGTTTCGTTCGTTGGCAAAAAGCCGGGCTGCCAGCCTGCATTGACCGTATTGTGTTAAACAGAGCCGAGTCGAGTATTCTCGATCTAATTTACAATTGGACGATTCCGGCTGCTTTCCAAAGCAGTATAATCGCATGGTCTGGGTTAACAGCCGCGAAGAGGAAAATTACGCATTTTTCGAGGTGTTTGTTTGTTAATCATTTATTTTTGAATTTTCTTTCTTCTTTTTCTTTGGTGTTAACGTCTGTGTGAAATAAAATGCTTGTCAAGGTATTTTCGTGTGTGTTATTGAGCATCCAAAATAGCTAACCTAAACTATTAATATTAGTAGGTAATCAGGACCTGTACCCTTTCAAAAGGTGCGGTGCCTACACAATAGATATTTGTCAGGCAACCTATTTATGGTTGGATTTTCCACTGAGGGTTGTAATTTAAATTTTATTGCGGTCAAAAAATCAACGAATTATTGTGAAACGTACCATACCGCACACTCTAAGCGACGAGATTTCTTAACGTGACAACCAGACCAATCACCAATTTGACATTTTTGGTTTTAAGGTATCGGATTCTTTTAAACATGCTTTTCTGCTGTCGAATTATGACGTAGAGATTCTAACATGAAATATAAATGTGTTAATATTATACCAAATATTTTTTTAAATACAAAAAGAGCAAAAAAGTATTTCATGCCAAGTACATATTCTAAAAATGACCATCGACTTTAATTTTAAATCTTCTGTTGAAATCTATATACCTAACCGCTTATGCAAGATTTTTTTTTCAATTTAAACTAATTAGTTATGTTGATATATGTAACAGAGTAAAATGTATTTGCATTTAATTTTGAAAATACTTCTACTTTGTCTTAATCTTGCACTTTCTTTAAAAATCGTGTAATTAACGTCGGGTATACTCATTGAAGGTTAAAACTTGGAAGTCTACAGTGCATAATTAAAAATTTACATAAAATTATGAAGATTATATTAACCACGAGTTATAGCAAATAATAAAAAAACTCTTGGAATATTGACAGCAGCTTGCTAACCGGCTAACACATTAAAAGACATTGGTTTCAATGTTTTGAAATTAAATAATAACAATTATTAGAATAATTATTTAAAAAAAAATATTGGTAAAGTCAAAAGTGACTATTTAAATTAGGCCGTTACCTGTCCCTGTTTTAATAACTTAATATAAAAGTTTCTTAATATAGCACAAGTAGTTTTCTCTTTAAAATCTTACTTTTACAACGAGATTCTAGGAATATCCTACATGAAAAAGCATTAAAGATTGTGATTTATTATAAAAATCAAAAGATTAAAGAGACTTATCCAGTTTCTAAAAGACTGCAAGCAGATTTCGAAGAAAAGTAGACAAACATTTATATTTCTTTTGGTTGATGTAGAAAATAAACGTTCTTTTGCTAAAAATTTTCTATTCACAATTTACTTATTTTACATATAGAGGGTGGACCAGGCTTTGACGTCAAAATTTGACAGTCGATAATTTTTTTTTATAAGACCTTTTTATATGGATATTATTATTAATAAAACATTTTCCTTATTAAAAACATTATTTGTGAAATTTTAGAATGTTGTTAAAAATCGTTGCAACAAACGTAAAGTTGGCGGTTAGCTAAAAAAATTATAAATCCAGTTAAATTTTGACAATCCCTTTCGATTTGAAAAAAAAATTAGTTGTAGGCACCTTAAAAAACTATTATGTATATTAGAACATTAAAAATATATACCTATCATACAGGGACAATTCTAATAGGAGGCCATGGCCAACGAGCATGGCTTAGTATTAAGGTTTAACTTTTGATTTTTCTTTTTTACCGTTTTTTTTTTTTAAATAAGGGTACTTTGCACTTAAGCAGCTTTCAGTTTTTAAAATCTACCCTGTATATTCTTGAACTTTTAACAAAACTAACTGCTGCTAAAATTTACTTACAAATTGCAATTAAAAAACTTTGCCATTTGCTGCACACCTAGTGGACCACACTGTATGGGGATATTGAATATACAGGGTGGCTAAACGAAAACGAGCTAACTTCCTTTTTGAGTACTATTCATATTTTCTAAGAAAAACGCTCGACTCGTATACCTTTTTTTAAGGGGAAAACTTTTTAGTCATATGCAGCCAGCCCTATCCGCAACCCTTTGACCAGGACGAATTCCACCCCTGAAATCTTAAATGGAAAGTTGTACCATGTATGACAGCGTTTTCGATTCTCTTTATGTACATATCTACAATAAACCGTTGTAACTCAGTTTTTTTTTCAAAATACAGAGTGTCCAAAGAAAAGCAAAATATCCAATTTTTTTGGAGCTTAAAAGAATTTCTAAATAACAACAATCGGTCCTGTGTACGTTTATTTGCAATGAAAAACCTTTTTTACGCTAATGCATGATCCCTAACTGCAATGCCTTGACAAGGATGCGTTCCACCCCTAAAATATAAGAAGGAAAGGGGGGCCAAGTAGCACCTCGTTTTAAAGGTATGTATGTATAAGGTGCCTATGTAAAAATACATATGGAATTTTTTTTATTAAACAAATTGTCTTTTCTAACATGAGGATTTTAATAAACTTGCCTTAAACAAGATAAATTATTTTCTATCAATTGATTAACTAGAGCCCAAATTATAGGTAGCTGATCTTTAAACCAAATAATAATGGAGAAAAAGGGGTATTTATTATTTTAATGTTTAAATTTAATAATTGATCTTTCCGGTAATGCGGTACTATTATTCTGCTTTTTTTCAACTAAAAATAAAAACTACTTTCACCGGGTACTTATTCATTTTAAAGTTAGTTTGCTTAGTGTTCAGTGTTACTAAACTGAAAATGGATTATACCACACAAGAGAGAATAGAAATTATTAAACTGTTGTTTTGGAAATAATCAGAATGTTCAGAACGTGCAGCACAAATGTTTAATAAACAAGGTGAAGGTAGAAATGTTCCCCACAAGTATATTCTTAAGTAAGTAACAAAATTTTGAGAGACACGCTCGGTAGCTATTAAAAAAGAAGCACCGAAAAGCTGGTAAGCGGTAAGAAACGAAGCTACCGAGGTAAGTGTTTTAGGTCATCTAACAGAAGATCCCACTCCTAGTACTCGAAAGGTAGCAAGTGTTTCTGGAATTAATCGAGAGAGTATTCAGGCTTTTTTGAAAACCCATCATTTTCACCCTTATAAAACTAAACTGGTTCAAGGAATAAATGAAGATGACTAGGGTTTTGTGAAATAATGAGCAAAAGAGCACAAAATAATGCAAATTTTCTATCTAATATCTATTTCTCCGATGAATGCACTTTAAGCCCACGCAACTGTCGTTATTAGTCTGATAATAATCCTAAAATATACCACGAGGTACATTCTTAAAATCTACAGAAATTAAATTTTGGGCTGGTATTTTTAGAGACCATATATTAGGACCAGCACTTCCTTTATTATACAAGAGCTGTTCTGGATTATTCAGTAGAACAACACTGTATATCGAAAACTGCTGTACCAAATGAGCTAAAGTAAACTGGTCTGCGAGAACCTTACAACAAAGTTCTTGGCCCCTCTTTCCTTCTTAGATCTTAGGGGTGGAACGCACCCTTGTCAAGGAGTTGCAGTTAGGGATCACGCCTTAACGTAAAAATCTTTTAAGCACCAAAAATTTGGATATGTATTTTGTTTTTGTTTTGACACTCTGTGTTTTGAAAACCACTGAATCAAAACGGCTTAATGTCGCTATGTGCATAAAAATATTCGAAAAAGCTGTCAAAAAAGGTGCAACTCCACCCCCCATTTCATTTAAGATTTCTGCGGTGGAATTTGCCCTGGTCAAAGGGTTGCGGATAGGGGTTGCCGTATATGCTTAAAAAGTTTCCCCCTCGAAAAAAAAGATCTGATCGTTTTCTAAAAATAAAACTAATAATAGTACACAAAAAGGACTTTCATGTGTTTTCGTTTACCTACCTATTTTATATATATATATATATATATATATATATATATATATATATATATATATATATATATATATATATATATATATATATATATATATATATATATATATATATATACGCAAAGCAGGAAGTTTTTCCATAAAGCAGCTCTCGAATTAAAGCAAATAAAATTTTTTTAACGTGCTCACCCTATACTCTGGAACGAATATGCAAAATATTTTATCAACATAACACAATCAAATATGTTCTTTTTACTTGGGACAGGAGACCTCTGCAGGCAGCAGGTTCCATAGTCTAGACACCCTAATGCTAGAAGGAGCGGACAAAATGGGAAGTTCGAAGCTCCTACAGATCCTGATGGACTGACTATAAAAAAAAAGATGAAAGTGGTACTTCGCATTGTTCTGTTCGGACCTGCAAGTGCAGAAATTATACTGGCTAATTCTTTCGAGCAGAAGCCGTGGAAATACCTATAAAAGAGCCCCACAGCTCGTAAGTGGGCAAGACGAGGAGGCTTTTTTGTAAGAATATTATTAATAAGGCAAACGGCTTTTTCCTGAAACGAAGGATCTCATTTAGAATACATACAGTGGATACAGTTTAGAAGAGGTGAAAAACTTTTTGGCTTAAAGGAAAATATAAGCTTTTAAGAAGCTGCTTTAGCATGTTTGTAACATTTTCATGCCATTTAAAGTAATTATAAATAAAGTAAATGAAAATATGATTTTATTTTTGTGTTTTTTTTTAAAGTTGCTCACATATATTACTTGCCCTATATATTTCACCCCAAGAACAAGATACATGAAAATATAGCTTTTTACCGAATAATGAACAATCGGTTTCGAGCCAGAAAACATCCCAATCTATATGGTAAAATATTGTTGTTTCTTTTAAAAAGTAGTTTTTGAACTAGGTCGCCAATAGACAGACCTAGACAACTTAAAAGCTCCTCAATAATTCTAAGGATTATTTATTCACTATTTTAGTACTTTTTTCGCACAAGGAAAGTAAAACGACGAAAATTTGGCCCAACAATATTAATACGTTAAACGACGGGTTTTTCTACTAACGAATAAATAAGTAACTGACCTAAATATAAAAGCAGGCTTTAAGCGAAATCCTCTGAGAGAACTAGAACGATATAAAAAATATCGATTGTGATCCACCCTGGACGACTACTAGTTAACTATCACGACTAAGAAAATCTAATTTCGCCGGGATTCCAATAAAATTACAAAACTTGGAAAATAATTTAGAAGCGGGAAATTTAAATTTGTTTCAAGGGAAAATACACATTTTTGATCTAAAAGAAAACCTTCCGAGACTACCCTTGCTTAAATAAATATTTTATTTGGTCCAGATGAGGAATTTTTATTTAGATGCAGCTTATTAGTTACTCCCCACATACAGGACGAAGCATCAACCTCACCAATAAGATTTTTCAAACGATAAAAGTGCAGCAAAATTGCTTATTTTAGTTCTTAATTAACTAGTGTTTGGTATTTTTTAAAATTTTTAATACCACGCAGATCTACCTGAAAAAAGTACATTAAATGCTTTTAAAAAATTAAAGTTTTTAGCGTTTCAGTAACAACTCTATCACTATTTTTGAGATATAAAAAAAATAAAAATTAAATTAATTGTAATTGTTGATTAGAAACAAAATGACAATTTAAGCACAAACTTTGGCTAAAAGACCGTAGGAAGGAAGTTTGTCAAAAAGCGCAGCCAGACCTGATTAAAGGCCTTAGATATGTCAAGGGTAATGATCTGAAAAATGTCAGAAAAATCAGGAGACTTGTCCCAGTTATACGAAAGGAATCTGCTGTGGACCTTTTGTGACGGAAGCCGTACTGTCTGTCGTGAATGAGTTTGTAATTTTTTAAAATATATGTGCCTCTTTCCAACTTTCTGTAAAAATGCCCCTATTATTACAAATCCGAAAGAGGAATTTGGGTAGGTAGGTGCAACGACAGCACAAGGAATTTTTTAAAACGATTGTTTGAATACCATCCAGCCCAGAGGTTTCCTTGGTATTTATTTGACTTTAAATGTTATTTCTGATATTTTATAAGCAAAAAATGCTACTGGTAAAAGGAGAAAATTGACAACAAGATCAAGAATACATGTACAGGTTGTCCCATTGCCCACACTTGTATGGAGTATTTAGGTAATTGTTAGTGCTATAAAAAAAAGTAATATAGGCGTCATGTGCTCCTTTTGAGTCAAACCTAAAATGGTAAAATCAAAATTTGAAAATTTGCGCTCGCTTAAGTGATACGGGGAAAAAAAATTAAAAAATGTCAATTTTAAAATGACTATGTTTTCTTAGTTAAAAGAGATACAGAAAACTGTTTTATACAAAAGTTTTTTTATAATGATGGTTGAATAATCTGCCATTTTCAGAATAAGTATACTGTATATTTTAATCTAAAAAGATAGCACTTTATTTAATTTTTATTACTTTAAACGACAGTAGGCTATAAAAAAAGCTAATATCCTAGAAACAAAACTATGTTGACATTGTAGCTGAAAAGACATTACACAATATATTTTAACATACAAATAGTAGAAAAAAATAGTTGGGACAAAAAAATAAATTAAAAATTATAGAAACTTAGAGACAAAATGAAAGGTTCAGATTAAGGTAAAAAATAAAGGAAATCATCGCAAATGTTCGAAAGCCCCTCCGTTGTTTTCAGCACTCTTGACATCTCTTTTGAACAGATTTTAAGGCATTGATAATGTGTAATGATTTGCTTTCTTTATTATAAGTTTTTGATCTCGGCTTTGTAAAAGAGCTGTATGTTTTTAAATAATGTTCCAATCGTCGGAATATGTCCTTAAATGGTTGCCGCCTTTCCGGATAGCGAACAAAATATAAATATTGCGCATTTCTTCTTTTTTTCCACTTTCAATATAAAGCGATATCATGCTGCTATTAAGGAAAACTGTGAGATGTGCGGAGTTTCGGAGTTACATTTAATGATGTCTGCATTATATGCTGCTACCCGGGAGGCGTAATTACATACTATACTATTACTCAGAGCAACGGTGACAGAGGTTGCTCTGAATCGCAGTATAGATTGTAGTGACCAATACGCCCAAATTTTCGCTTCATAATAATCATAATATACTAGGGCCCAGAGCGGCGCGGCGGTTAAAAATGTTATGTAAAATGCTATGTATGCATGTTTTAATAGTGTGAAAATGTGTTGGATTATTATGAACTCTTAATAACATTATTATTTATTCTAACACGAGGCCATAACCGAAATAATTATTGCGAATCTTCGATAAGGATTTTTAAAGATTTGGTCTTGCAACGTTGTAAAGCTTTTAATGCTTGTGCCCTTATAGACTTTATTTGTAATGTTTTTGAAAATTACCATAAATGACGTATATTATCATTTGCAAATCACAGAAAAAATAAAAATGATTTAATATATTCTAAAATAAAATCAAAAGCAAAAAACATTGTGGTCAATAAAATATCTGAATGTCAATACTTAGTTACCTCAGAAAGTGATGATAAATTACTTTATACGGTAGATACGGATATCGGAATGTGTAATTGTATTGCTGGATAAGGAGGGCTCTTCTGTAAGCATATTTGTGCCGTAGAGGAGAATTTTAATCTTCAGACTATAATATGCAGTCCTCTATTATCCGCTAATGATAGAAAAAATTTGGCCAAATTAGCGATGGGGGATAATATTGATGAAATGTTTTTTGATGACATGATGGATACGTCTATTAATGAGGGCACCAAAGAACCATCTAACTTTGAAGCACCTAGTAATGGTTTTTTTTCTCAAGAAGTGGCATATGTTAGCAATTCAACTACTTCTCCTCTTGCAGTAGCTGAAAACCTTACAACTAAAAAAAATTAAGCCGTAGAAGCATCTAGCCAAAATTTTTTAAATATGAAATGGTTAAAAATAACATATCACCAGACTCAACAAACATTATCGTTCGACTTAATAAATGTCTTGAAAAAATTAAAACTCCTACAGAACTATTACATGCATTTGTTCATATAAAAAATATTCGGCGTAAAAAAAAATTTACGTTCAACCGACATCAATTAGTAGGCGCACACAAAGACCTGGCCTCACGTCTGGTTCCAAAAGGAATCAGGCTGAAAGGCCCGCCAAAAATGAAAATCTTAATAAGAAACGCAAAGCCTTAAGAACCTTAAGTGAAGCGGTCCTTGTTAATAGATGCAGTGCTAAATCTATAGGTATTTTATTTTATTCTGTTTTATCTTCATAATTTTATTTTATATCAACTATGTCCGTTTTTTTAAGCTTAATGTTGTTTTATTTATATGAGTTTATTTTCTTTTATTTTAAGCACGATATAATAAGTACATTACGTATTTATAAAAAGTGTATTTTTTTGTAATAATTAAAAAAATTTAATACTAAATAAACTGGTTTGATTTCTACTTTAATTCAAAGAATTTAAAATATACAACTATGATACAACCTACATTTGAGAACTCTGACAATACTTTCCTCTAGGTACCTCTGAAATAACTTCCTCGTGATGTAGTACTTATCTGTCAAAACGTTATTATGCTTATGCTTTTTGTTATTATAAAGTTATAAGGGAGTAAGGTTAAAGCAGGTATTGTATCAATACAATAATTTATAATAGTTCAGGACGTTAAACAAAACAAATCTATCTGATGTTTTATGCAGGCAATAAAACCTCCATTTAAATACCTTTGTAAGTACCCATCCAAAGAATTTCAACACAGTTTTATAGTGATACAACATGCTATACCGCATTTTATATACTATTTTTAACCGCCTCTCTGGGCTGTAGTATATTATGAAGTGAAAATTCGCGCGTATTCGTCACTACAATCTATACTGCGACTCAGAGCAACCTCTATCGCCGGTGCTCTGAGTAATAGTATAGTATGTAATTACGCACCCGGGAGCAGGTAATGCAGTATGTGGACTCGTGCAGATCGACTTTTGTTAATAAGCAAATTTTGACTTTTCCAGATATATATTTATATAAATGCATTACGTTTGTTAACAAAAACAAACATTTATTTCTAAATTTAAATTCAAATAATGGTACACGATTCAAGGATTTGCTTCTTGTCCCTAAACATAAGACTTCTTTCTTTGAGCGATCTGTCATCTATAATTGTACAAAACTGTATAACAATCTAGCTCCAAATCTTCGGACCCTCCGGGGTGTTAAATTGAAGAAAGAAGTAAAGAGGTTTCTTATTAGGGGGGTTTTATTACGTAAAAGAGTTTTTTTTTTGTAAACCGAAGGCCTTAAGATTGATGCTTACTTAACTATGTCGTGGATTTTGTGTTTATACTGTAAGCGGCTAAATTTGACTTTGTATGTTTTATTCAGTGTACAGCAATTTAATGTAGTTTATAGCTGTAATTATGTGTTTGAATATTTTATTTATTATTTATTAAGCCTTACTTTGTTAGTTTTATGTTGTATGTATATGTAATTAATTTATTTATTAAGTTTGACTTTGTATTTTATTATGTGCAATCATTATGTATTTATTTAAATATGTAAATATATTTTTGATGAACCTATGTCAGGGGTGGATTTACGCTGAAGCCTAGGGCGGAAAATATTATGGGCGGCAAATTTACGATTAAGTTTTTAAAAAATGTAATCGTAAATTTTAATGATATAATTAATGATTTTGCAGAAAAAAAGGTTCGAAGAAAAATTTCAGTATATGATTTTGTCTATACTTAAATAATACATAGTTCAAAAAAGACTGATTTGTTTTACCATTTTAATTTATATTTTGTTTTTAAAACATGAAATTTGTTTGTTTTAAAGAATTGTTATTTAATTTTCTGTATGATTTCCTTTTATTAAATTTTTATAAGAATTACTAGTAGAGTTTACATTATTTTAATGCAAAATTTTTCGTTCTGATATCCAAAAAATATTGACATATTAGGGCGGAAAAAATATATTGGGCGGCAAAAGGTTAAATCCGGCCCTGACCTATGTACTACATTGTACTAAACTGGCAATAAAATCTATTCTATTTTATAAGCGAGCGAAAATTTTTAAATTTTGATTTTATCATTTTAAGTTTGACCCAAAAAGAGGACACGACGCGGCGCCTATATTACTTTTTTGATACAACAATTACGGAGATACCCCATAAAAGTGTCAAAAATGGGACACCCTGTACATTTGTACATGAACTTCATTGTACTTATATCATGTTAACCAGCCTTTATTTTCAAAATCAAATAAATACATTATATATTTTTTCGGCTATACGAAGTGATCCAACATCGTTTTATCCTTCTAAACATTCTTAAAGTACAAACGTGAAGCAGACACGCGATGTTTGATTATAATAAGTTGGTCGTATCGCATACATTTTTCTCTATTTTTAACTTTTTTCCAACATAATTTTTGGCCTTGTCGCTATTTGTTGGCGGCAACAAAAAAATAAAGATTGATTACTACGGTTTACGATTCTTGTAGTAAGGTTGTGGGTATTTTCAATTTTTACGAATCCTAATAAAATTTTCATTATTATTTTCGTCATAAATTTTTATCATCTCTGCAACGTATTTACACTTCTACGTGATTTTTGGTCGTGAAAAAACAAAAAAAACGTATTTATTAATTTTTTTTTGAATCGGGCTTTTGGCGGAACAGCGTAATCACTTTAAAATAGCTAGTTTTTCAGGCCAGCAGACAAAACATAAAATATATTTATTTTCCAAATTCTTGAAACGAAATGTTTTGCTTCGCCGGAAATGGTTCATAAAGTAGATTCCCAATACGCTTGACAGATTTTACTATTAACACTACAAAGTAGTCTAATATTTTCTTAAGTACATTTTACATAATGAAGTTCCTACAAAGTTTTTTTATAGGTGTTGTGTGTGTTTTTTTTTTGACATAATTTTGTAAAAACTAGTAGCGGTTTCTATTCAAGGCCGCTTGGCCGCTCTCTACTCCTGTGACTTATGACCAAGGAAGTTATGACACATAAAATACAAAATCAAGCTTAAGTTTAATTTAATAATTGATAAATCAAACCACTAGCTGTAAAACAATGTACGTATATTTTTAAAACTAATCAAAACTAACAATTGCATAGATACTTTATTACAGCTTCCGCCAGTAACTTTTTTAGTGTTGTTCTTTGGCCGCTAAATATGCATGCCAAGTCGGCACTACATTTAATAAATCTGACAAACAAACCGATGCAAAAAATACCCAGAATAATACATAATAAAAAAGATAGTTTCAGTCTGCAAGGTACTAAAGCCAAAATATTTAATTAAAAACTTACCTCCTCTATGCGTAACAAAAAATCGTGCTAGTACAGTGTAAGACCCCCGAGGGGCCCCGAGCGCTGCGGCGCTACTTTCGTGCTGCTGATCGCTCCTCTGCAGATCCGGGCCCCTGAAAGCGCGGCCGCCTCCATGCCCTTTGCGCCTTGCAACCTGCTACTAGCGCCAATTTGGACTGGCCCCTAAAATTGGAGATAATCATGTCAGTTGTTGCGATCACAACAGATAGTGTTTATAATAGGTCATATTTTAAAATATAGATGAGAGTCACTTGCCTTTTATATTTTTTTTTAGAAAATTATAAATTTCTCGGAAATTCTAAAAAAGAACTCTCCTGTTTAACGACACAAGACTACAATCTCTCTACTTGTTACACCAAAAATATAGATTTAAAAAATGTGATTCCTTTAAACCGAGCTTAAGGTTCAGTACCTTAACCCTTGAAATTGTGGAAATAACCCAGGATCTCTCTCTCTCTCTCTCTCTCTCTTAAGTATTGCTTTAGCAAAATAGCTTAAAAACATGGAAAGAAACTTTTATAAAAAGACTAATGATTAAAGAACTAGATTATTTTTTAATAAAAGTCTGATAAAGGAATCCAAAAAAGTCGCTTGGTTTATTCCATAATTTTGATTAAACCCAGAATAGGTAGAGTTTGAGATCATTACGTACTCAGCAAAATGTCAACCAAAGAGCGTCAAATTCTATACTACTTTAGCTAAATAATAGTTTTGAGATTTTTTGCTAAATAATCCACAATTTAAACTACGATAAGCTTTTTAGATATAAACCCAAATTTGACTGTAACTTTATAATGCCACTTTTATAGAAAGTATGTTTTTGGTTGGGTGCGAAACCACTACTGCACAAAGTTGGCAACAGCACCATAGTCTCCATGGATAATTTTATTTTCTGGTAATTCTGGTTTTGAATATTTTTTATTTTTTCTTAACTAGTCAGTCACGACTACTCCCACCTTTATATATATATATATATATATATATATATATATATATATATATATATATATATATATATATATATATATATATATATATATATATATATATATATATATATATATGTCGTAGCCACTTTATAAATCTAGGCAATATTCTAAAATAAACGTTTAGTTTAAATTGTTTTATAATACGGCTAGTGCTTTTAGCCATTCTATAAACTGGCCGATCAAATACGAGCCACATTCTCTAATAGATTATTATGATAAAGAAAATATACAATTTAAGGAGGAAAACCTAACGACAACTAACCAGAACTAGGTAGTAGTTTGAAAGTTGTTGTTTACGGTCCTCAATAATTGCATCCTATTTGGGTCAAACCACGTAATATACATTTATTACCACACAAATAGGATGCATTGGGAACCGTTAACAACAACTTTCAAACTATTACCTAGTTCTGGTTAGTTTTAGGGTTAGTTGTCGTTAGGTTTTCCTCCTTAAAATTGTAAATTTTCTTTATCATCATCATCTATTTGAGAATGTGGCTCGTATTTGATCGGCCAATTTATAAAATGGCTAGCCATTTTATAATACGACTAGTGTTTTTAGCCATTTTATAAATTGGCCGAAAAAACGGCGGAAAAAATTTTAATACCCTGTATTTCGAAAACGATATATATATATATATATATATATATATATATATATATATATATATATATATATATATATATATATATATATATATATATATATATATATATATATATATATATATATATATATATATATATATATATATATTTATTTATATAAATACAAAATGAAAACAACTAAATTGACTCTGAGATTATGCATGTCATTGCTTGAATATTAGAATTGCAACTACGGCCATTTGTTTTATTTCGGGTTATATTTGAATATTTCTTGCACATATTATTTAAATTTATTTCTTGTTTTCATATTTAGTGCACAATGCCGTATGTTTTACAAAAGTCCTGCCGCGTAAGCTTAAGGGAAACACCACTATAAAAACAATAACCGAGCAAAAAAACTGTTTGACCCTGATATTTAAGCACTTTTAAAAATAACCCTAATAAACAAAGTATATATTTGTATATAATATTGGTCATAATACACAGCCAAATGTGCCACAGTATGGGCAGGGCCTCCAAAACAACTAGTCAAATTAATGATAATATAACCCTAGAATCACGTGATAAAATGACATACCTTTAATAAACATGCGACATGTTTATAACTAAGATGGATTTTTTTCCCCGAAAAGGTTAAAAGTGAATGAATATCTATATTTATATCTATTATTAATGTGCCTGAATAACCTCGTTCGAAATACGTAATGAAGAATGAAAAATAATTTGTGATTTTTTTAAATTTAATTTATCATATGAAGAATGAAAAATGACTCGCTAAATAAAATTTTGTAGCTTTAAAAGTAATGCTCTGTTCACTGAACAGATAGACCGTTTTGGTTAGTTCTGGTTAGGTCCTGCTGTTGCAAATCTTTAGAGTTGTAAGAAATGTCTTACAAACCCTTTGCTACACATTGTTAACAAGCTTTTTATGGAAGCAATATTTGTAAATGTCCATTAGGTACTAACCCAGGCTTGCCTTAACTTCTTACTCACTTCAAATTTCTCCACAATGTACTAAAGATATTTATCATACAGTACCTAAAGTAATAATTAAGATACACATCATGCCTGCTTTAATCAGGCATCCCATAAAATTTCAGGTGGAACATTTCTACTTTTCCAGAAAGCGTGGGTGCGAACTTACCTCTGACCTTTTTAGCGAGATTATTGAAATCTGACAACCGGTGCGAAGTAGTGTACCCTAAAACTATGGTCTTAATTTAATTAAAACTAAATCTGCAGTTATGAAAAAAAACCCTTTATCGTGATAATTATATAAATAACTTTTGTCTTGCGAGAGAAGTAAATAAAATACTTGCAAAAAAAGTATAAAAAAAAAACAAAAATTACACAGGTTCACAAAAAAATTGGTGTGGTACCGCTAAACGCGAATTTGAAGTCAAAGTTGAAGGTCAAACAAAATTGTCTATAAAAAAAGTTATGTTAACAATTTTGGTAGGATAAATGATAAAGGAGATAAAAACGAAAATGTAATTTTGACAAAAAATAGGGATTTTTTATTATTACTATTGTGATTTTTGTTTTTTTTTACTATAAATCATTTATTTTATTCAGTTGAATCCCAAATCACTTAGAATTTGCAGAAAAAATCCAAAAATTAAAAAAAAATAATTTAAATATTTTCTAGGGGTATACCTTGAAAAAATCCTGAGAATTCAGTTTTTTAATTATAACTCGAAAAATATTGCATTTAGACAAAAAGGTTATATAACTTAAAATAAAGGTCTTTTAAAAATACATAGTTTATGTCCTATAAAGTTTTGTGTATTTTTTATAGTTTTTAAGATACTGAGGTTTTAAGTTGTAAAAAAATGTTAATATCTGAAATTACGCCTTTTCTAGATTTTTTACTGTTTGACCCCCAATTTTGACTTCAGATTCGTGTTCAACAGAAAAAAATTAGCCAGAAAATTTTTGTCCGGCAACCAGCACATACCACTTTCTTTGTGAACCTGTGTTATTAAATGGTAAATTAACACGCATACACATAGGTTTTGCGTGATTTCCTAAATAACATGTTTTTTTAAAAACAGCATGTAAATCCTTCAATTTAGTTATTGTAATTTGAAAAGCCGCGGCGAAAGTTTTAACCAACCAGAGTGCTTTATTTCGAAGAAGTTCTATAATGCTTTTAAAATACAATAGGCTAACAGATCATACTAATTTCTACTAAGAATTTAGACAAAAAAAAATAAGTAGAATACTCTTGATTTGGGAAAAGACTTTTTTTTGGTGTTTTTTTATTATATGTTTTTGATCTATTTGGAACAGATTACACCGTTTGAATATTATATTTTCGTCAAGGAAAGACCAGATTTTGTTTTAATATGTTATATATCCAGGTTTAGAAGAGTTCTAGGAATTCTAGATTTTTTTATAACTACGTTAGTTACATTTGGTTTAGGGGTTTTAAGGTCAAAGTTATTAATAAACCAAAGCCACTGACCAAGTATTCCCTTTTTTTCCATAGTAAAAAAATTATCTAAACGAAATGATTTTTTCTCTTAATTTTTTTTATAGTTTACTTAACAGAATATAAGTGTCACAAAATTTTTTTTTGCTTTTGTTTTATGCTTTTTTGCTTTATCTAAATCAAATTCACTTAACACTGTATTAAAAATACATATACACAAATAATGTTAGAAACATTTTTAAAAAATGTGCAGGAATGAATCATAGATCATGCTTTAACTACTTTAGAAAGAATTAAAAGACAAATAAAAAAGAAAGCTAAAAATAAAGGTGCTTTAAAATAAAATGATATAAGAAAAAATCGATTGCTAAGCGACACAAACAGCAAGCATTTTCGTGAAAAATGTTTCAATTACCGTCAATAATCGAGGAAAAGCACAGAAAGATTTTCATGTTTTTAGTCCAGCTAATCGATGCCTTTGGATTAAAACTCTAAAACTGAAAATTCACTGGCAGTAAGGTCGATACAAAAATACTAATTCCATAACGGCAAAAAAGTTTTTTTTTCGTTTGCTCTGATGTGACACCTAAGTACGACTACTGATTAAGTGAAATACCTTCGTTAACGTTCGAGGGTTGTCAGTCGAAGTGCCGGGGGGGTTTTTGTCAGGAAAACGAAAAATTCCCGGTAAAATCGGTATACAGTCGGTACGGGATTCTCGATGATGTAATAAAGGATTGGAAAGACGGCGTCGGCGTCCCATGTTGCCATATTTTACCTTCAGTCAAATTTAACCCTGACCTCTCCCCACCCCTCAATAAATCATTGAGAGCTTTTATAAACCCAACTATAAGGATCATTTAATATTAACTAAACTTTTTTGGTCAAATGCCAGTAAATATTTTTTTTATATAGCTTTTTAACAAAAGCTTACCGACTCAATAGGTTTCTGCTTCTGGA
Source organism: Listronotus oregonensis (assembly GCA_019359885.1). Classification (NCBI taxonomy): domain Eukaryota; kingdom Metazoa; phylum Arthropoda; class Insecta; order Coleoptera; family Curculionidae; genus Listronotus; species Listronotus oregonensis. Next base: position 687,677 of record JAHBCN010000041.1, read on the forward strand.
TTATCTAAGTTGACAACCCTGGAAAGTGGCGGCAGTTATTCTTCCTATGAAATTTTCTTATATTCAGGCCCGTAGTCAGTATATCTTGTAGCTTAAATAATACCTCAATTATTGCTCTAGATTTTTCAAAGTATGTAAAGAAATGAATGATAAGCGAATAGGATGAATTTTAGAACAATAGCTCTGTAAAGACAAAATCCAAAATTAGAAAAAAATGTAGTTAAAGATATATCTCATAAGTTTGTAACGATTAAGATGTAAAAAAATAATTTTGATTTTACTGCAATGCTTTCACCAAAGATAAAATTATAGATGCGAGGCGGCTGTATGGCTGTACTACCATTTATGGATTGTAAAGACGTCTCTGCCCTCCATAACTCTCAGTAACCGTTTACACCTCCGAAAATAAACATAAGGTAGCAAATTTTACATTTTCTCCTCTTCCCTCTTTAGTTTACCGGCTTAAGCCCTCTAGGGCTATGTGACATTTGGGGCCCGATTCTGTAAGCAAATTTTTTGACATTCCTTTTCTCTATCTCTTTCGAAACAGTGACAAACCTATGAGTTACTTTTAAGAGCAACAAGGACATGTGATCCCTATTTTGACATTCTCTTTCATTATATTTTTACAAAATCACAGCTTCGGTCTACTTTCTTATTTCAGATAGGGGTCGCCGTAATGTTTTCATTAAATTATCCTGACTAAGACAGTCTGGACGTTTAATTATTTTTTTTCTCAAATACTCTGTCAGTTACGACCTTATCACTGACAACACCGTTCAAAAACTCAAAATTACCATTCTGCTCTGTAGTGCTCGCCATTAAAGCTGATTACCCATTTGATTTCGTCACTGTTTCATATAATAACGTATTTTTTGTTTTCGTTTTTTCTCTTTAATTTTAATCTTACAAACAATTCTAGATTCTGCTAATATTATTAATCCTTGTACACATTAGTCAGGGAGATAATATTAGCTCGTTTACTGTTAACTTTTCAGGATTAGAACAGATATACCAGATTGGAGCATGGTTTTGGGAAACAAAATAACATATTTTCAAAGAAAACTTACTGGGCTTTATCTCACATTATTTTTTAATGGGTTGGCGGTATGTGCTTTATGCAAATTTGTTGGTTTCATGAAATGGGTAGAACTCCATAAGACAAAATTTAACGATATACAGTCTATCATTAAAGAAAATAATATTTAATATTTTAGAGGAATGTTTATCTTAATTTTAAATAAACATAAAATAAGGAGATAATTAGTTTCAGAGTCAAATTGTTTTAAAGGAAATGTCCATAAAATATTGTGTTAATCTTGATATATTTTTTGAAAACACCTCGTATGAAATAGAAGGTATAATTAGTGTGGCGTCATCTATTATCAGCCGTTCGTACTATAGTATTGAAGAATTAGAGACGTGCCCAATCCTCAACCTGCGGTCTCCAATAATAGTTCTGTTACCCAGATATATCCCTTATCTACCTTTTTTTTTACTTGGGCAAAGAGCTATACTAACAAATATCTTTTAAACACGAAATATCAATGAGGGTGTCTAACTTAGCATTTTCCATTGGTGAATATAGTGTGGCTCAAGTAGATTTGTGTCCCTTTCTTTTTTATACAACTAATGAAGGACAGAAACAATTCAGTGGACTAACCTTCACCAATCAATCCGCTATAACCTTTATCATATGGTAGTAATTACAAATTTAGGGGACAAGTAAATTAATTAAAAGTAATTAAAATACTCAAACAAAACAAATTACTAAAAATGGATTTTGACAGCCCTGAAGTCATGAAAGATTTTCCAGGATTATACTCGTCTGAAAAGAAAAAAGGAAATGATAGCGATTGTAAGTGTTTCTAGATAAGATTTAATATCTTATTTACCTATATATTATGTTTAATCTCAGATAACGATGACAGTGAAAAAACCACGAAAAAAGACATGCTTATAGGCAAACGCAAGGACAAAAAAGACAAAAAGGACAAAGACAAGGGCTATGCTGCCCTCGAAGGAGAAAGCTCAGATGAAGCAAGGTATAATCACTATAATATAAACTTTTTAAGAGTAAAGTAAACAACATCCTATTTAAAAAACCACCAAACAACATCCTCGCAAGACATAATTACACGAATTATTTTCTAACCTTTTTATAAACCTTAGTTACGTTATGTTCCAAAATTCCCCTTTTTATGAAAATTTAATAAAAACTCACAGTTCTACAACATCTTCTAATATTGTAGTCCATGTAAGGTTAAAAAATCCAAGGCATTTAAGTTTACTAAATCCAAAGATAAGGAAAAGGATAAGGATAAAGAGAAGCTAAAAGAAAAAGGAGAAAGTTCAAAGAAAAACCGTTCCAAAAAAAATGAAAAACCCCAGAAAAGTAAAAAAGTATTTGGACCTGCAAAACAGTATGTCAGCGGACCTACAGATCTTGCAGGTAAAAGAAATTCTGTTTTTTTTTTTACCAACATGTTTACCTTTAAAAACAAATTTTAAAACAGAAAAAAAAATTAAATGTTTATAACTTTGATTATCTGTATAACTGATTCTACTCTGCTTAATATTTTAGATGCCTTTCCAATCTTTGGGGTGGATCTAAAGGATGCCTGTATAAGGGGAACATGTCATGATGGAATTGCCATTCCTCTGCCAGTTCGGGAGTGTGTAGACTACGTACAAGCAGTAGGACTTAATTTTGAGGGAGTCTACAAAATTAGTGGACCGAAGACTAAGGTTTCACAAATTAGAAAAATGTATAATAATAGGCAGGTGGTTAGGTTTAGTGATTATGATGTTCCAACTGCTACTAGTGTCTTGAAGATGTTTTTAAGGTAAAAATGAATTTTACTTTATAATGTAAATCAGGGTCTTAATTATGTCAGGGGATTTAAGGGCATACATACCTCGCTAACAAATTAATATATCAACATTTCTTCATTAATTACTAAAGTGTGTTGGGGCGCCACCATTATTACTTAAGGCCCTAAAGATAAATATACTACAACATGCTATATTTCTTAAATTATTTTAGAGATCTTCCAGAACCTATTTTTACCAATGAGCTACTTATAAGGTTTGAAGAAGCAGGTGCCATTTTAAATTATAATACAAGAGAAAAACATCTTAGGACTTTGGTAGAGTCACTGCCAACACTAAATCGGATTTTACTTGGTTGGTTGATAGTTCATTTACACAATGTAACTCTTAAAGTAAGTTCCATTTTCAACTGGCTGCCTAAAAAAAAATTCCAAAAACAAAAAAAAAACTTAATCTAAGTAAATTAAAATGAGAAATCTTTTCAAAAAATCATTTTTATTTAAAATGTAATGGTTTCTATTAACTTTAAACCAATATCACAGCTTCATAAATACTTATTTGGATTATATTAAATTTACACACTTTTAAGTAATTTTGTTTGCTTTTTTGCTGCAAAAAATTTTATACACACCAATACACCTAATCCTTTTACTCTGTGTTTTAAGGAACAAATTAACAAAATGAATAAACAAGCTCTTGCACAAGCCCTTAACCACACTTTCCATGTTTCATCAAGACTTCTTCAAGCACTTATAACTCACCGAGATGGGCTGTTTCCTGGGGTTAACATCATTAAATATTACCCACCACTAGAGTCTGGAAGTGTACTGCCAGATAATCCTGTAATTATTGAAAAAGAACTTGGAAAGTTGGAGTCTCTTTTGAGTCAAATTCACTGGGAAATGCAAAATGGTCATTTCTCAAAAACTAGAGAGGAACATTTGTGGGAAGTCCAGCGGGTTACTACTGAATTAAAGGTAAAACACTTACGGCCGAGTGATGATCGCGTTGTTAAATTTAGCAATTGTTTAAAGTTAACAACGGTTTAGAATGTTTAACAAAACGTCATTGTCAGTGTTATTCAATGATTTTAGTAGGCAACCTGTCAAAATCTGACATTTTGCTAAACATTCCAAACCGTTGTTAACTTTTAACAATTACTAAGTCCATTGCTAAATTTAACAACGCGATCATCACTCGGCCGTAAATCTTATTTTTTGTAATAAAAAAATATTATTTATTATTATTTATAATTTTATTATATTTATAAATTTAATAGGACAATACACATCTGTCCAAATTTCTAATCCGTTCTTGTTCTTACAGAGAAAATTTAAAAAATTCACAAAAATTGAGCATTCCGACAGTCAGACTAAACCTTTATCAAAACAATCCATCGAAAAGCTTCAAGAGGATATCAAATATGAGGAACCTCAACATGCAGTAGTAGCAGAAGTTGCTGTAGAAAAACCTGTCGCTAATAATGACATCGAAGTATTAAAGGATGAAGTAAGTGAAGCTAGTGTCAAAGAACACAACACTGAACCCAGTCAAGAGATTGAAGCTGGTACCAGTGAGGATACTAGGCCACTGGAACAGATTGATGGTCTAAATTCATACAGAGATCAGAAATCAGAGTCTGAAGAAGAGGAGGATACAGATTCGGACGCAACTTCGACTGACAGTGAAATTGTAGAAGAATACTTATATTTTGATGAAAAACTAATAACTTTAAGAGTAAAAAATAGCCTTCTAAAAGATCTTATCGACCACTTATCGGAAAGCATTAGTAAAGAAAAAAAAGAAATTGAAGACTATCAAAGAAAAATCAAAAATTTAAAACGGGGAATGCCGCAAAATCCACCTTACCGTCGCTGCTTAAAGAATGCTAATAGTTTTAATGAAGTTCAAACCCTTTTGGTTAGAGAAAATCATATGCTTCAAATTAAAAAGCTTCATTTGGTAAGGCAAATTATGGAGCAAAGAGAGCAGTGCATTGATTTAAATGCAAAGCTGCGCTATGTGCTCAAAGATACCAAGGAGCAAAAGTTTTTGCAGTGCAAAGAAATTACTACACAAGCAACACAAATGATAAAGATGTGTTAATGTGTGATATTCATATTTATTAAATGTTTTAATAACTGTATTTAAGGAGTACATACTCTGTGTTATTTATTGTTAAATTATTATTAAAATATAATGAATCTTAACACCATAGGAGTTTCTTTATGGGGGATTATTTCGTTTTAATTATATTATATTGACCCATGAAGCAGTCTCTCATGGTATTACATGAACTTGTAATAAAATCCATAGTATTAATAAAGTACTTATGAGTATAAACATTCTTTTTATTTAAAAACAACTTGCCTAAATATGGTTTTTACACATGTAAAGCAGTCACCATCTATTTAAAATCACAAAGACCATCAACTTATCACTTTAAATATGGACATTTTAAACATAGACAAGAATTCTTATTCGGTGCTGCTTATTCAATTGTTTTATTCTGAAAAATTGCTTTAAACAGATCCATAAATAATATTTAAGGTATTTAAGTGGAGTGCATTAATAATAATAATAATAATTCATAGTTGGTTTATTTACCTTCCAAATTTTAATTAGGAGGGATAATTCATTAAGATAGATTTATGGACGGTTGCACCAACAATTTTAACGAACCCTTAGCACAAGAAAATCCTTTAAATGGCCAAATCAGAAATGTGATTGGCTACATTGGAGATTTAAGAAATACTTCATGCTAAGGGTTCATTAAAATTGTTGGTGCAACCGGCCATTAATTATTTAAATCTACATACACATCTTTGCATAAAAAAGCGCAGGTTATTTTCGCACTAGTTTTACCAATGGAAAACGCTTTACTTTGACAATCAAACTTAACCTCATTTTATTTTGGCTATGTATTGGGGATTTATACGTTTGTGTTTCTTAAATTTTACGAAATTTTTATTAAAATGAGCGCTGACAAAAAGATTTCATATACGTAAATGATAAGCATGCGATTGAGCACTCAATTTTAATACCCTATGATGATTCTGCAGAAGAATTAGCCCATATCCTAATAATTAAAAATAATTTACCCCTTTACATAGAAAAAGGTATTTAATTAATTTACAATTTTCTTAAATTAGTAAAAATTTTTGGTTTATGATCTATTAACTCAGGCAGATAATTCATTTGTGCAAACCGTGTCATTTTTGTTGTAGACTTAATAAAACACCTCAAAACATTTATTGATGATCGAACAAATGAATACTATCAAGATTTATCTAATAACGTTGTTAAAAAAGCCAGAGAAAATGATACTAATATGGAAGAGATCACAAAGGATTGGGAGAAACTAATCAGAGAGGAGATGGTAGAGTTTGGAGAAAAACGTTGTGCTTCTGATGAAGAACTTTTCGCAACTGCTTACCACAAACTGGTTCACTCACCAGCTTTGGAAACCATGCTCCAACTAGAACACATGTACTCCAAAACAATTAGGCAAAAGACTGAAGAGAAAAATACCCTCATTAAACAGTTATCTGAAAGGTAAATACGTACATTTCAAAAAGAAAACATCTTTCAAAGAGACAGATATTTTTACAAAATATGTTTATTGTAGACAAAGTGAGGAAATGAACAAAGCAGTAGATAGATTAGAACAAGGCATGACCGAATCAAAAATAAATGAACTTGTTGCCAGACATTACGAAACCCATTCTCTGTTACAAGGAAAACTAACAAGTGAATTAGATACAATGAAAGAAGCACAAAGGCGTGAGTATAGAGAATGGATAATGCAAATGCTGGAACAGAATCAAGCTGATTCTTCTTTGCCAACCCCTAGGTATGGGTATACATTTTTATTTATTTAAGATTATATTAAACTTTACAATAGGAACTTTTTAAATATTTGCACCTTTTTTATAATTTTAGTTCCCCACTAAGCCCAGCTCCTTCACACTCTAGAAGTGGGGAAATTAATACCAGTAGAGATCAAATCAATCCACCTATATTGGAAGAAAGTTTTACTATACACTTGGGCTCACAATTAAAACAAATGCACAACATAAGAATATTGTCTGCAAATGTTATGGATCTCTGTGCAATTCCAGACAATGAACATCTGTAAGTTTACTTACATATAATTTGATTAAGCCATTAAGTGGGTGCAATTAAAGACTTTTTTTAATTCACTTAAATTGTTTTCAAAAAAATTATAAAAGAAAATATATTTTAAGTGGATAAAACCACCTTTTTTAAAAATAATATTAAAAGTTTCTGATTTATTTTAAAAACAGACACTTTTCTCTCTTAGATCAGAACCTACTCCACAGTTGCTCCAAACAGCTCTAGGATTATATTCCAACGATCTTGCCGGTCTTGTTTTGATGACAGACAACAAAATTGGATCTAGATTGACCCAGGACTTTCAAGAAGTCTGTCAAAGAACCACAGAGTTTCATTTTCCTCATATAGAAGATCAGCTGGATAAAATATCTGATCTAGCTCATCATCATTTCAAAAAATTTCAGGGTGAAGGTTCGAGAAATGCAAACAGTGAGCTACTGCAACCAGGTGATTTTTACATGTCCCGTCATTCAAATTTGGCTCAGGTCCATGTGATTTTTCACATGGTGACAGATGACAGTTTAAGGGGCAGTGATATAAATAGCAGACATCCTGTGGTATTAGGGTTGAGGCATATTTTAAAAACTGCTTGTTCCAATGATATTACTTCATTAACTATACCCTTATTGCTTCAGTATGAAATGACTGAGGTTAGTTTTGACCAAGCAAAGACAAAACTATATAACATTGCTATTGTCTTTATCAGATTAAAATTATGTGTTTTTTTAGGAAATGACAATCAGTTGGTGCGAAAAACGAGCAGAGTTAGTCTTTAAATGCGTCAAAGGGTTCATGATAGAAATGGCATCATGGGGTGGTTCAGAATTAAAGAATCTTCAATTCATGTTACCTGAGGTAATAAAAGTAAAAACCAACTACTTTATCTATGTTATCTTTATTTCTTAGAAACATAAACTACTCCTAATCATTTTTATTATTTCAGGGAATTTCTCAGGCAGTCTTTTCTTCCATGACAGAAATGTTACCTAGAATTTTTAAAGTATGTAATCCAAAAATATTAAAATAAATTAAATTGTGATCATTTTTTTATGAAGCACCACAATATCTGTTAAAATATGGTTTATCCAGTTTAAGAATGAATAACTTTTTATAAATCCATATACATAGGAACCATATTTACCTGCACTGTAAAAAAATATTATTATTTTTTTAAACATTAAATGTGGGTTTATAAAGTACAACTTTGATTTTTCTTTATATTTTATTTTAAGTTCTGTGTAAATGTTATAAAAGTTGCTCTGCATAGACCCACATTAGGTTTTAACCAGAAGTGAGACCTATGATGGCATTTGTAAGAGACCAGTTGTGGATGTTAGTTCTGTCATTTCCATAAAATGTACGATTCTACGGTTAATTTTACATAGAGACAGATAATTTTAAGCATCCTTTACTACGCGTTTTTATTATTATTATCAAACTAGATTATAAAAAAGGTAAAAATTTTCAAAAGTCAAACTAATATGGGCGGTGGGCCCGCAGCAAAAATTTTCCAAAACTTCCTAATTAAACTAACATTTTCCTTTTATTTTTTTTATTTATAATTAAACCTCATAATCTAAAAATAATTTATGTACTTTTAAATAAAATTGTTATGTTTTCATTGAGATGATTGTGTTCCTTATTTAGCTTTAAATGGTATTATATATATATATATATATATATATATATATATATATATATATATATATATATATATATATATATATATATATTATATATATATTATATATATTATATATTATATTTTGTAGTATAAATACTCGAATGGCATCCTCTAACAGTATATTAGTAAATACTAGAGTTATTTAGAAGACCTACAAGTCGAGTTATCAACATTTATTCGACGGGATGTACCATTTTAGAGAGAGAAAAAACTAAAAATTTATTATTTCATATGTCAGAGAGAATTTCTAAATTTAATGTTTTTAGAAAAAGCCTAGTGTTTTGATTCTGAAGTATGTTTTAAAATTAAAATTTTTGAAAACTGACTAGGCTGTAAAACGAAGATTTTTGCAACATTGTAAGCTAAATCAGCTGATTTATAATACATCTCTTTCCTTTTCGGACGAATTGCAAAATGTCAAGATTGTTGTTGAGTTTCCCTTTGCCATGTTAGTTTTTTTTAATATGTCCAGTTTTGACTTTTAAAATCTGGTTAACAGAACATATAACTGAAACAATAAGCTATTAAAACCAAACATTAAATTACATTGTTCTGTATATTAAATTGTTTTTGTTCCCTGTATTTTTTGTATCTACAATGTGTAGGTATGATATGCTGAATTCAAATATGAGCTCAATTTTTACCTATCACCCATAGGTTTTAGCTTCTCCATTTGAGCAATTTGATTGTAAAATCTTTCACCACGTTCGTCTGAAACTGCACCCTTCAAACATATATGTACCTAGAGTATATATGCTCAAAGTGCAGTCTTTGAGCATATATACTCTAGGTACAATATATGTTTGAAGGGTGCAGTTTCTTTCTAAAATTGTCATGGAAGAATTTCAAACGGAAATAATGAAAATGCAGCTTAAGTGACATCTTGCAACCTAACGTAAGATTTAAGCTCTTCAACTAGATCTGTATAGTTCAATTTTTTGTTACCTAAGAAATTTTGAAGGCAGCCCAGCCCACGCCCTATTTTCTGTTGCCGCAAGTTTCAAAATGTTCATGTTAAAAAATTCCCGTATTTGCGTCATTTCTACTCAACCTTTGCCTCACTTACACCCGCGAATTTCTGTCTCAATCAAAGAAAAGCATTTTCTTTTTATTAAAGACTTTAATAAAAAAAATAGGCCTTGTTTGATGCGCAGAGGACGTAAATAAATTTTCTGCTGCTCTACTAAGGATTAATTAAGTATATTTTTCAGACGGGGAACAATGTCTTCAAGTAACGACCATTTTGTTTTCTGGCTCTGCTATTCTATTCACATAAATAACATACAGATATGTAGTGTGGTCACTCTGCAGTCCTGTAAGTAATGCAACAATTTTTAGATGGGCACATGATCTCCGTATTTTATGTTTGGAAGAAATATTAAGCATGTTCTCTCACGTTTCGGTCCAGTTTACAAAGATGTAACAACAAGAACAGATAGTTATTTGTTTCCATTAAACAATAAAACTGCCTTCAGCCTTGTCTTTGAAGAGTTAGTAAACAGTTGCCACTTCGGTAGGTTTACATTAAAGGCCAAAAAATATTGTTGATGTTCTCTCAACTTTGTATTTAATTCGACAAATTACAGGTAGTATCGAAAAAACACTACTTTGGCGGAAAAAATTTCCACGCAGAACATAATTATTTGTAAATTAGTAGACAAAAAAATATATAACATTTTTCATTTGTCTGCGCCTTATTACTTGTCGGTATTTTATGTTAAAAAGAGTTCTCTTTGCATAGATATTACACATAAACATAAATGGCAAAAGTGGAACTGAATAAGGCATTTACTTTATGCTTATACAAGTTGTCTATCTTGTTAGGCTTTAGACAAATAGTTGTAGGTTAAGAATATGGTTTTTAAAAATATAGATATGGGCTAGTCTGTGCTGACAGACAATATAATCAGACCTATAGAAAAAACTTCAGTTTCAGAAATAAAAAAATATATTTTCGAAAATAACATTTTATATTAAAATATTTGACAAAGTTCATACAGCATGTAAAAAAAGGGTTTGGAGATTTTTAAAACATAGTTATAAAATTTAAAAAGATAAACTCCCGTCCAGCATCCTTTATGCCTAACCATTATTTTAAAGTGTAAATATAGAATATTGTTTTAAATACTATAAAAAGTTTATTTTTTTCTCATACTTAAAGTAATTGCAACATTTTTATTGCCTAACATTAAAAAAATAAATAAATTTCAACACCTACTTAAAGCGATTTTTTTTTGTTGTTATCATTTTTGCACTATATTGTCTGATCTAGGTTATCTATGCCAAAATGAAGCTTAATTTTATAAGGTTGAAACAAACTATTATTATTTTTACTAGAAGTTATTCGATTTGTTATGTCACTTTGTATAGATTTAAAGTTATTGTTTTATAGTTGTAGAGTATTTTCTGAACTGAAAAACTAAAAAAAAAAAATAAAAACTGAAAAAAAATCGCAAGAAGTGGATGTATGCTCTTAATATCTGTTAAGAGATACATGATCTATTATTAAATAAAAATAAAACTATAATTTTTCAGTGTAAATCTCTTAGATTTACTGTTGAAAAATCAGATAAATCTAGAGGCTCATCTAGAAATAGATCAGTCTCCAATTTCATCTCAGGAACTCCAAGGCTCTTAATTGCTTCATCTAAAAGCTCATCTTCTGTTTTATATGCAAGGTACTTAGATAAGTCAGTCTCTTCATCTTCAGATGTTACCATATGACAGCCAGACGTAGATGGTCGGGAAGTTATCTTGATCTTGGCCTGTGAATTCTTTGCGATAAAAGTTTGGGGCTGAGTGGCAGGGTTAACTGTTGAAAGTGTAGATTGTATAGTATGATCGACTTTGGAAGGTGCTGGGCGCGAAGATGTGGATTCTAATAAAAAAATATAAATAAAAAGAATTTATCTGATGTTTTTATTTTCTTAGTTTAGGATAATTTCACAATAATATTAATTAATATAGATTTCTACTATTACAAGCTAGAAATTGCACTCTTTAATGTTATCACCAAATTTTTTTATTTGACTGACCTTTCTGCCCACTTTGGGTATTAACCTTATGAACTTGTCTAATGTGTTCATTAAGATGATCAGATCTCTTAAATGCTTTATCACAGCCTTCTACATTACAGTAATGATGCTTGTCATTAAAATGACTCCTTTCATGCCTCTTAAGCTTGCTTGCAGTAGTAAATGCTTTTATACATTTACCAATTGTACATTTATATGGTTTTGCTCCAGTGTGGCAACGCATATGCTCCTTAAGTCTGTAAAAAATGACATTGAGACTAACTATAATTAATTAAGGTATGTTCAGATTTATTGAATTATAAGCTTTAAGGTTAGATAAATATAGTACCAGTGCTAGTTTAATACAGCTTTAATTAATGGTTAATATTTGTTTCTGTTTAACTGTTGCTGTTTTGATTATCGGTATTGTTATTATTTAAATGAATTGTAATTTTAATGGTTCTTCCTGTATAAGAAATAAAATAATATTTAAATTAATGAATATTTTATTTTATACTATAATATAACTTTATCCTAGAATCAGGACAACATGACAAGCCTTTTCTAGAAAAAATACCTACCTATAGGCTTGCTGAAAAGTTTTATTACAACTGTTAAAGGTACAGATATGTTGGTTCTCTTCAAGGTGGGTCTTGGTATGAGCCTCTAAAGTGTTTTGGAAAAAAAAACACCGTTTGCATCCTGTAAAAAGACATCTCAGGGGAGCATCATTATCACTGTGCTTTTTGCAATGAGTTTTTAGCTCCTTCTCATTCCTGAAGGACTCCTTACAAGAAGATACGGGACATGGCTGAAATCAATTTTATTGAATAAATAGCTCATATTTACATTTAACAACTTAAAACTGGAAATATTTAAGTAAAGCTTTGAAGCACAGAGCTAATGAATTTTGTTCTAATTTCATTTATTTTTGAATACTCCCAAAATAAATTCAAAGTTAATTATGCACTAAATAGTAGTAAATATTATTATTTTTAATGCACTAAATCCAAAACAAGAAGATGAATGTTTGATGAATGACATATCATTATTTTATTTTATGACATTTGTATATAGCTTAACATGTTTATTTTTTATGATTATGTTTTTTTTACATGCGATTTTATTTGTAATATCTTATTTGTATTAGCTTTTTACACGTTTATTTATTAAATGCTAGTAAAAGATTATTTTTTTTCAGCTTTGTCAATAAGATTGTTTATCATCTTCAGACAATAAAGCATTTTTGAGTTTGAGTTTGAATAATTAATTATTTTTCTAGAGAAATTTTCAATTTACTATGTTTAGCTGATTTCCGTCATCTGGACATTGTCAAATACCGAGGTAACTTTTTCTTAAAGAAATTAAACTATAGCAGTTGGGTTATACACCAATAAAAATTAGTAACATACTTTGGTTGCTGGCTGAATATGCCTTTTTTTCCTATGCTCATTTAAATTGTAGATGGTTGTAAACAATTTGTCACAACCTGGTACATCACAGGGGTAGTTTTTAGTGTTTTCATGGGTTGAAAGATGACGATGCAGATGGCTTTCCTTTGCGAATGTCCAACCACATCCATAGAAATGACAGCTAAAAGGTCTTAAATCAAGATGTGATAAAGCATGGTTTTTTGCAACATGGGGATGGACAAATCCTTCATTGCATTCTTTAAGTGGGCAAAGATAAATTTTCATATCATCATTACTGTTGATTTGTGGAATTCTTATATCTTCTCTTCCCTGAATTTCTCTCATTATTATTTCTTTAATGACTTGAAATCTAACCACTTCATGACCACTACCCATCTAAAATTATCGAGAAAATTATGGTCAAATTTTATTTTTATTTCTAATTAATTTAAGTATATATACATACACACCCAAAAACAAATAAATCTAATCTGCTACAGATAGCATTGCTTATGGCTTATTTTATATTAAATATCAATACTTTCTCACCTTGACAATCTGTTTTTTTAGCACTGGAACACTATGCCCATCAAATATATCTATCTCAACACCAGAATGCCTAAACACCATTCGCAAAAATGCTGGTGATCGTTCCTCAAGTATAGTGGTTTTATAGGTTAATCTTAAATTTACAAAAGAGGCTTTATTTTCTCCTGTATTGCTATTACGTAACTTAAGGGTTGAAAGTTCTGCAGGAGGCAAGTCTCCCCGACTGATTATGCTAGAATCTTTTTTCATTTCTGTTAACTTAGTTAGGTCTTTTACTTCCTTGGACCTAATACTCTTATGGTTGAGCTTACGCCTTCGCTTCACAATGACTTCGCTAATCCTCAAGCGCCTTAACTGTCCCGTTTTAGTTCCCAATGAATTTTTTACAGAATTAATATTCCCCAAGGTATCTTCTACTTGTTCTTTGTCGCTCTGGGCATTGTTTTTCTCGAGGTGCTGAGCTGCACGAACTTTATTGTAATATAACCGCATAAATTCGGGGTCAAATTCGACATCCATAGATTCTTCGTCCATTTTTATCCAAAGTTAAAAATCTGTCCTATGTATACTTTTCGATATTTCTACCACATCTATTCAAAATCTAAATGCCGAATTAGAATATAAGACATGCAAGTGCACCAAATGCAGCGACATTATTTCTAACCACTTTTTTTTTTAACCATTTGACATTGGGAGTAAATGGGAGTGTTTCTTGCATGATCCGACCGCGTCAAAAGATTTTTTTTAAGATTTGCACCTTTTTAAAGAGATTGGACCTACCCTTGGAGAATATACTTTCTAGAGACAGCCTTGCCGCTCGGTAGTGCGAACAAGCGTGCCAGAGGGGAAGAAGAATCGCAGTGTAACCTTTCTCTCTCGCTCCAACGTGCTGTCGGTCGACTCATTCCATCGATCAATCAGCACGTTGGAACGAGAGAGAAACGTTATACGGCGATTCTTCTTTCTCTCTCGCACGTTTGTTCGCACTCAGCGTTGCCAGGTCACTCTTTTTAATCGACTTCATCCGTAAACAAAACAACACTGGCAAAATGGCGATTTTGCATAAATTGGTGAAAGAAAAAACCCAACGACTATATACTAAAGGACTGCTCAGTTTGCCGAATTTGTCTGCCAAGGTCAAACTCGCTCTGACGTCACCACCGGTGCTGGCTAGTGCTGGGATATCGACACAAAACATCGATATTGATCTCTTAATCACTCAAAAAATTAATATTTTATTTTTGGAGCTAGAAAAATTAGGTTTAAAACTTTTTTTTTATAGTATTAAACATTTAAAAATAAACATCGATGTTAGTGTCATCTAACATCAATGTTAAAAACATCGAATATCGGCAACAAAACATCGATAAACGTCGCCCAGCATTATTTAGCACCGGTGGTGACGTCACAGCCGCTGTCTGCTTCTCCTAAATTTTCCAACTCACTTTAAATGGAACTGAGCAGTCCTTTAGTAAATAGTCGTTGGGAAAAACTAACTTGCATAATTAAATCTTGCAGGATAATCAGCGGGCGACATGGCATGCATTTTTTAACGTGATACGTGCGTCATACGGGTAAAGCAGTTGTTCTTTAAGGGTCTTATGAAACTGAGCCGATAGCTTTCTACTAGTAGCAGGATTCTCCTCAATCTCATTGGGTATTTTTTCCTCTAATTGAGGGCTTCTTGCTCTTCTTTGAGGCCCTTCTCCTCGACGACGTGGTCTGACGTGGTGTAAAACTTCCTAAAGTAGATAGCAAAAGGTTAGCTATACCGTTTGATTTTTTTGCTTAAGTTAATACCTTCTCTACGACCAACTCTCTCAAAAGTGGTTCTGCTTTATGATAGCCAGAGACAACTGATAGCATTAAACACGTAAGTCCGATTATGCGAGGCGTTGCGGTAGTTGAAACACTCAATGCTGAGCGTTGTGCCGCATAATGCGCTCTTGTGCCGTCATTGAAAAACACTCATATAACCTCGTTATTTTTTCCTTTCGTATTTTGTGGTTGTTATCCAAGGGTAATAAACCTAACAAGGAGTGCTCGATCCCATTTAAGCCCATATAAACCAATTTAAATGTCAATTCGGTATTTGTGACGTAGCTGTTTGCCCTTTTGTTTTGTTTACAAGTAATATAAAGTCTTAATATTTTAAAAATATTATACATTACAGTTCTAATAGTAAGTACATATCCAAAATAGTTTTTAAAAGTTGAATATTTAACAAAAATTAATAAAATAAATCTGCCTTCTGGGCAAAATGGGCAAACGGTGACGTCCAAACATAACCTATATCTGCGGACAAATAGTAAAAATCGAGCACTCCTTGTTAAGTTTACTACCCTTGGTTGTTATCCACAAAAAAAAATATAGGTTAGATGAATTACATTACAAAATCCGGATACTGTTTTCTGTATTTATAATTAAATTAAAATGTTATCCAAACAAAGTTTAAATTTTTTGAGTAAGTTAAGTCTTTTTAAAATATAGAATTAAGTAATTACCCACATTTTATTTAATTTTAAGGTTCAAAATGCACAAAGTTTCTAAAATATGGGTCGAGACACACTTCTAGTGGTCCAAAACCGAAAACGGCAATTGTTATGGTAAATATGGGTGGTCCTCAAAACATTGATCAAGTTGCTGACTATTTGCATCGTATCATGACTGATCATGATGTTATTCAGTTTCCTTTTGCCCAGAAGTAAGTTTGTGAATGTTCAATGTTGCATTGCATTAACCATTGTGCTGACACCTCAGCTGACATAATATGTATATATTTTAGAACAATGGGTGAGTGGATAGCTAAGAAAAGAACTCCAGTTGTTCAAAAAAGATATGAAGAAATAGGTGGAGGCTCTCCAATTTTAAAATGGACAAGGCTGCAAGGAGAGTTATTATGCAAAAAATTAGACATAGAACATCCTGAGACTGCACCTCACAAGCCTTATGTGGCTTTTCGATATGTAACCCCATTTACCAAAGAAGCATTAAATGAAGTAAAAAAGTACTGATTTTTGCTTATGCAATATTAAAAGCAACTTTAAAAAATTATTTCATTTTTATAGGGATGGTGCTGAGAGAGTCATAATTTTTTCACAATACCCTCAGTACAGTTGTGCAACATCAGGCTCTAGTTTTAATGTCCTTTATAAGTATTACAAAAAGCATGGACTTGCACCAGGGGTAAAGTTAAGCATTATTGACAGATGGTCAGCCCATCCCCTTTTAGCTCAATGTTTTGCTGATCTTACCAGAAAAGAGCTTGCAAAAATACCTGAAGATCTCAGAAAAGATGCATTAATATTATTTTCTGCACATTCTTTGCCATTAAAGGTTGGTAATTAAAATAATTATGATTTTTAAATTAAGTTTGCTTCAATATTCACCTTTGATTTTTTTAATCAAAATGTACCTTTTTATCTAGGCAGTAAACCGTGGAGACTCCTATCCCTCAGAAGTAGGGTGCACAGTACATTTAGTAATGGAGAATCTAAAGCACTGTAACCCTTACCAAATGGTGTGGCAGTCCAAAGTGGGTCCTCTTCCATGGCTGGGACCCTTTACACATGCAGCAGTTAAGAGCTATGCTAAACACGGAACAAAAGCTATTGTGGTGGTTCCTATTGCATTTGTCAATGAACATATTGAAACCTTACATGAATTGGATATTGAATTGGTTGAGGATGCTAAAAAAGTAAGTATAGGTATACAAATATATTTTTTTATAATATGAGGTTTGCAGTCTTGATATATTAAATTGTCTTCTTTTAACCAAAAGTGTTCCACTTTATTGTATAATTTAAATGCTGGAATCTTAATGTTGCCTTGACTCTTTTTTGTTTATTTATGTTTATTAATTAATTCTTATGGGCTAGATTACTTTTAAAATGCTTATGACTAATCTAAATGCAGCATGCAATTAAATGCAAAATGTCCGAAAGTTATTCCCTTTTTACATGAATGTTTAGCTTGCATTCTATATATGCATGTGTTTCTTAGGCTGGCATTCAGGTAATACGAAGAGTTCCAGCCCCAAATGATCATCCCTTGTTTATTGAAGCATTGGCAGATATTGTGAAGAATCACCTGAAACATAATGTGCCCGTTAACCCCAAATTATTAAACAGATGTCCCCATTGTGAGAACCACACGTGCAGAGACAGTAAAAAATGGTTTGCTGAACATTGCAGTATATAGGTTTTTATGTTTTTAATTTAGTTTTTAAAAGACCTGTGTCAGTGTCATCTCAAATTTAACCACATATTTTGTTCTCTCTAAATTGATAGTTAAATAATCTATTAACCTGTTGAACAAAACAATATTAAATTGGTTGTTTGAGTACTGGCCATTTGTTATAAATTTGTTAAAAGTTGTTAATGTGATGGGTTTTTTTCAGCATTTTAAATGTTTTTTGGGTAAAAATTTGTGACAAATAAATTTTGTACCTGGTAAAATTATAGTGTATTTATTTTACTTTTTTCTACTTACCCCATAGCAGCTCTATTCCCAAGTTACGTTGAATATAAACATCCTTACACGAGACTCACAAAAATGCTACTATTAAACAGGTGTGTAATGAGTACCAGGCATGACAATGTACACATTTTTTAATGATAAAGTTTATATAAAATATAAACAACTTATTGAAAAACTATTCTTTGAGCTATTTACCAAAAGGAACTGCTTCAGTTCAGATGCCAGGGCAGAGACTTTTGCACGCACAGAGTCCAAACTTGCAGATCACCTGAAAAAACTCAGAAAACCCTCTAAAAATCAAAAAACCTAATAATGTTCCGGTAACAGGTTGGTCACCGTTTTCAAAATATAAAAACTTAAAAATAAGTTGAAAAAATGTCACAAAAAATGCAAATGCATCCGTCGCATTGACTCTTATGAACACGAAGTATAGACGTTCTTATGAACTTGCAGATCAACATGAAAAATATTTTTTTAACGAAACAAAGTTTTTAGTTTTTTGTCTTAAAAAAAAAGTTTTTAAATTTGTGACATTTTGTCAGAATATCGCGCATTTTAGGAGCCAAACTTAAATATTTCTATTAATGAATTTTAGTTTTTAATTAAATGACATTCATAGTTGAGAATTTAGTGGCTTCTCTAAATTTTGAAAAGTTTAAGATGAATTATATAATTTTGTAACGTCTGGGTTCGTTGTGCGTTTTCCTCTTTCAAATCCACATTTTACATCAGCAGAAGCCAGATCTATCTGATAATTTTATTCTAATCAAAGAAATTTACATTTTGTGCATCTCTACAATCCATCTGGACAGGGCTCCAACTACTCACTTGGTTCATTCCTTCATCCCTAGACTGTCTAGAATAAAATATGCTGCCTCCAGAGGTTCTCGTTTTTTCTCCAAATCTTTAAGTCTCATGTTGATAAGCTAAGAGATAGCTTTACCTAAGACACCCACGGTAGGTTTGTTAATACTTAGGCTTTGAGCCTTTATGGACTGTCCCAAAAAAAATAACAGCTACTCCTTTGTTCAGTCAATGTCCATAATTGTTACTGCTAACAAATGATAAAAACAAAATTTAAAATTTTTTATTCACTTAAGAGATACGGGGAAAAATATTGTCCTAGTTAAAAAAGATATAAAAAAATGTTTTATACAGAAGTTTCTTTATAACGATTGTTGAATAATCTGCCGTTTTCAGAATAAGTATACGGGTTCAGGTAAAAAAGCTATGGGACCTAACACCATTTTTTTTTTTAAATCGAACCCAATGTATATTTTTATCTAAAGAGATAGCATATTAAATTCTCTTTTTAAAAATATAACACACCATGATTGGTATTGGTTTTCTCTGATTTATTTAAACTTTATTACTTTAAAACACAGTAGGCTATGAAACAAAAGCTACTATCCTAGACACGAAACTATGTTGACATTCTAGTTGTTATTAACACTTAACGACCCAACTCTGTGTTCACACGTCGTCGTCGTGGTTGGGCCCAGTAGGATCTTTTGGAACATGCGCTAGAGTTGCTGGTTAACGGCAACTCTCTTGGCTAGCGTATGGAACGGGATCCGAAGCTAAGATGAACACAAGGCTTAACTCAAGGTGTTAGCATACCATGCTGATGAGCGTATGACATCCTGTGCCTTAAACAGGTGTCTCCAACGGTGCCTCTGAGATACAGGGCGACCTCTCAGAGTATCTAGCCTTACTGCGGTAATGCGGGGCTCTGCCGTGGTGGACTATTACTTTTCTAGCTCCAAACAGAAAGCGGACAGATCCGCTTTCATAGGAAAAAAGTGACAAAGGTGCGCTGACCGAAACGGATAGATCCGTTTCGAGAGGTGCCACTCAAGGTCACAAGCAGACAAAGGTGCGCCGACCGAAACGGGTGAATCCGTTTCGAAAGGTGCCCCTGAAGTCACCGGTGCCTGTTTCATGGGGAAGGGCTAATCTATCCCGAACAAATAGGTGCTTAGAAAGGGATCTCTAAATCCAAACAGAAGGCGGACAGAACCCCCTTTATAGGAAAAAGGGTTCCCTGGCTTTAAACAGAAAGCGGATAGGACCGTTTTCATAGGGTAAGGCCGGAGATGCGGCCTCAGAAAGAACATCTGGTTCCTGTAACAAGGACCTGGTAGCTACCCACGTCACTAGACCGGGAGAGGAGGGCATGACGGATCTGTTCGTCTGCTCGTCATACTCTCCAGGAGACAGGGACACCAGAACACATTGTGCTCGTGTCCGGTAGTGACACGAGTAAGAGGAGATGTAAGAACTCTTTCCCAACCTGGTATCGGATTCATTAGAAGTCCGATCCTATTGGGAGAAATATAAAAAGGTGTGAGCCACAATAGACCGAGCGGTCGCAGTGGAGGGCGTAAAAAGTCCACTCACTTTAAACCTACCTACCTACCTACTCACTTGGTTCATTCCTTCATCCCTAGACTGTCTAGACCAGGGGTCTCCAAACTACGGCCCGAGGGCCACATCCGGCCCGCGGACAGATTTTGTCCGGCCCGCGGAGAGCTAGCATACTTGAAAACTCCTTTTAGAGAACAAATAATTTTTATAGCAAATTAAATTTAGTTTACTGAAGTATTCTAATTTTATGTTGAATAATTATTAATATGACATCTACATTGATATGGTCATGGACTAACTCCGCTAACTCATAACATTCTTGTAGGCTTATTGTTATTGTTTTTGTGATAAGTTGGATAAAGAAACACAGAATTGTAATGAGTAAAGACATGTATAATATGCAGAAAATTTAACTTCAGTATATAATAACTAACAAATTATTGAAATGAATCCAACTAACATTTTATACATTTTAAATAATCACATAACTTATAACAAACATAATGACATATGAAATACTAATGAGATTTATGTAATTGAGATTTTCCACTGACAATAGTTTGTAGTTTTGGACTAATTTTACTTGTACCAATTATTAAAAGAGATTTAAGATGCTCATCAGTTAATTTCGATCTGTAAACATTTTTGTGTACTTCATTTTGGAGAAGGTTTTCTCACACAAATAAGTAGTACCAAAAACAGAAAACAGACCACGAGCAAATTTATGCAAATTATCAAATTGTGTCAGTGGAAGACTCTTATAAAATTCCAACAAAGATGAGTTTTGATATTTGTTCTTAATTATATCACTGCATTGTAGATCAATCATTTCCATTTGAAGTTCCGGGCCTGGGGTTTCAATGTCAGTATCAAAAGGATTCTGAAAAATCTTAATTTGATTCGCAATGGCATCAAAGTCCGAGAAACGAGTATCAAAATTTATCTTCAAAGCACTCAAAGTTTCGATTGCAAAATCGATAGGAAACTCAGTCTCAGTAGTGTGGCTGAATATTTCACATGTTTTAAAATGTGAAAAACATTTACTTCGTAGTTGTGATTGAAACAGTCTCAATTTCTTCCGGAATGATTTGATATTAGTGTATAAATCAGGAAGATGCTGGTTTTCTCCTTGCAATCCCAAATTCAGTTCGTTCACATGTTTTGTCAAATCAACATAGAATGCTAACTTCCACAGCCATGCGTTGTTTTGTAATTCAGTAAGAGGGCGATGCTTTTCATTCAAAAAAATTTCGATCACTGCTCGAAGTTCAAAAAGCGCTGAAGGACTTTCCCACAACTAAGCCAGCGTACGGCAGTATGATAAGGTAAGTCAGTTTCTCCAATCTCTTCAATAAATTGTCGGAATTGTCGGTGATTCAGCCCAAAAGATCTGATAAAATTAACAGTTGATATGACTGGTTTCAGAACGTCAGACATATCCAAACATTTTCCGCACAAAGACTGTTGATGAATAATACAATGTAAGACTAATGGTTTTGAACCACCGTCATTTTCTACAGCCTTTGACACAAGAGCGACCACTCCTTTATCTTTCCCACTCATGTTTTTGCCTCCATCAGTTGTAATACATTTCAAGTTTTTCCATCGAAGGTTCTTTTGATTAATGGCCATTTCAACTCCTTTAAAAATATCTGTACCAGTAGTTGTGCCATGAATACTATACATATCAAGAAGTTCTTCGTGCACTTCATAGCTTTTATCTACTCCTCGAGTATAAATCAACACCTGAGCAGTATCTGACACATCCGTTGACTCATCCAAGGCCAAAGAAAACCACTCAAAATGTCCATTTTTGTCGAACAGTTGAGAGGATATATTTTCAGCGATGTTTTCTACCCTTCGAGCCACAGTGTTTGATGACATACTGACAGTTTTTAATAAATTTACCTTTTCAGGGCACATTTCTTCGGCTACTGCAATTATGCATTCTTTGATCATTTCTCCATCGGTGAATGGTTTTCCACGTTTTGCAATTTCAAGAGCCACACGAAAGCTGGCACGAGTTGCAGCCTCTTGTTCAGTTTTGAGTTTTGTAAATGAAAATTGCTGCGATTTCAATCCGCGCTGCATAGCTTCGAATTTTTCTGTCCGCAAACTTCCTGTATATTTTGAGTAATTTTGAAAATGTTTTGTTTCATAATGACGTTTAATGTTATATTATTTGAGAACGGCTATGCTTTCATTGCAAATCAAACATAGCGCCTTGTTACTGTACTCAATTACGAAATACTGAATGTTCCACTGATCTTTGAATTTTCTGCATTCACTATCAATTTTTCGCTTCTTTTCCATACTACTAATTCACACACAAAAGCAACAATTTAAATCAAAATACTGTTATAAAGATGTCTTAAACTTAAACACGCACAAACACGTTTTAAGGAGGTATGTAATATTTTATTTAACAACAGTGTCATAGGAACTGACTTGTGGTTGCGCCACTAGCCTTCTTATATATTCCAATTACTGCCATCTAGAAGTGAGTGGAAGACACCAGAACTTTCTCGAACCAACGAGATTATTCTGTACGTGCTATTAGCGCCATCTGTTAGCGATAGAAGGTACTGCCTATTTCCGCTTGTGTCCACCAGATGTCGTGTCACGTTACTCCTCATGGCTCGTACTCTACGACTAATCTAGAAATTACAGATAATGACAGGAAAATTAATAATATGCAGTGTTGCCGTTTTGCGGACTTTAGTCCGATTTGCGGCTTTTTTTAAACGTTGTGTACTTTTTCGGACTTTTTTTTTCATCAGTGGACTATTTCACTTCTTACCACCGGCAACAATGATAATATGGTTTTGGCCCTCGGAACTTACGTGAGTAATCAGTATGGCCCTAAGGCTGGAAAGTTTGGAGACCCCTGGTCTAGACTAAAATATGCTGCCTGTAGAGGTTCTCGTTTTTTCTCCAAATCTTTAAGTCTCATGTTGATAAGCTATCTCTTGCTTAACCTAAGACACCCTCGGTAGGTATGTTAATACTTAGGCTTTGAGCCTTTATGGACTGTCCCAAAAAATAACAGTTACTCCTTTGTTCAGTCAATGTCCGTAACTGTTACTGCTAACAAAAAACTCATATAGGGGTCATGTGTTTATTTTTGGTCAAACTTAAAATGATAAAACCAAAATTTAAAATTTTTTATTTACTTAAGAGATACGGGGAAAAATATTGTCTTATATATTAAATAATGTTTTATACAGAAGTTTCTTTATAACGATTTTTGAATAATCTCCCAGAATAAGTATACGGGTTCAGGTAAAAAAGCTATCGGACCTAACATCTTTTTTTTTTTTAAACGACTGGAACATAATTTAAAAACATACGGCTCTTTTACGAAGCAGAGATCAAAAACTTATAATAAAAGAAAACAAGGAAAATGAAGAAATAGGCGTGCTATGATTTTCCGCGGCCCATAATTAGGTAAGAATGGTATATCCTGTGATAGCTTTGAATAGTAGTAGCTCATCTTTTATTGAAGTAAAAACTCTTTTAGGCGTATTTAGAACTTGGTGGGTATTGAATGAGACTGAACCGTCAGACTCGGCTATGCAATGTTTATGATGTAGTCGCGAAAAAAGCCAGATACTAAAATACGACGCCTTGAATTTGAGATTTGCGGATGTTAGATTGTGAAAGGTTAACAGGGAATCTAGTCTTAGTAAAGTTTTCACGTCTTAAGCACACTTCCTAATTTTATTCTCTAAAATTAGGGGAACAAAAATCTACCTCCGTCAGAAACATAGAAACTAAAACTGGAATTTCGCAATCCAAGGCGCAAAGAATTTTGATGTTCAATAAACTTTTCCCTATGTTGTTATTATTACCCAATACGGGAACCATGGTGATGATGTGAGAATGTTGGAATTTTGTCACTGGTTTTGAAATGAATGTAACGGGGGTCCTTCTTTTTCACAAAAACAATATTTGGTCAGATGAATGTCGAATAACAAGTTGCGGTATTGTTAACCGACATGATGAAAGACATTGGAACTCCACAAATCCCCACATGGTACGACCTGTTCATCGACTGGGTTGATTTGGGGTAAATGTAAGTTGTTTTTTATTTTAAAATAAACTGGTGTATCTCTGTTTTAAGGAAAATTTAAATGCAGATATGTGGACATACTCCAATTAAACCTTTTCGATATCCTTGATGATGTTCCTTTAAATGCAGTAATAGAGCTTTACTTTCAAGAAGATGGCGCCCTTACCCGTAACGCTTTTTGAATAAAAGAGTATTTAAATACTCACTTTAATAACCGTTGGTTACGAACACATGGACCTATAAGCTAGGTGACCACCACGATCTCCGGAATTAACATCTCCAGATTTTTTTCTTTGGGGAGTGTTGGAATATAAAATTTATAAAGAAGTAATCCCGAAAACAACTTAATCAAAGAATTCATTAGGCCTTTGCAGAAATAAAACCATTACACATCATAAGTGCATTAAAATCCGAGTCCAGATGTCCAGAGGCATTGAAAACAAAGGTGGGGCTTTCGAACATTTGCTATGATTCCCGTTATTTTTTCCCTTAATCTAAATCCTTTATTTGGTTTTAAAGTTTCTATAGTTTTATAATTTACTTTCTTATGCCAACTATTTCTTCTACTATTTGTATGTTAAATATATTGTTCAATTGTGTAATGTTTTTCCAGCTACAATGTCAACGTAGTTTTGTCTCTAGGATATTAGCTTTTGTTTCATAGCCTACTGTGGTATAAAGTAATAAAGTTTAAATAAATCTCTTAAACAACTAATATAATCCATGCGGTGTGTTCTATTTTTGAAAAGAGAATTTAATATTCTTTTTAGATTAAAATATACAGGGTGTTTCATTTAAAAAAAAAAGAAAAGAAACTTTTGTATAAAACATTTTTCTGTATCTCTTTTAACTAAGAAAATATAGGGTCATTCTGAAATTGACAATTTTCTGATTTTACCACGTATCTCTTCGAGCGATAATTTTCAAATTTTTATTATATCATTTTAAGTTTGACCCAAGAAGGGCAAATGACGCCTGTATGACTTATTTGATAGCAGTAACAATTACGGAGACATCCTATAGAAGTGTCGAAAATGAGACACGCTGTACAATGACACATATAATCTTTAATATATCTATTCTAAACGCATTTTTAAAGCAGAAAACATTTTTAAACAACAAACCAGAAAAAAAAACGTTATTAACAATCTATCAATAAAAATATAAATCAGTTTCAGATCAATGTAATAACCCAAAATTCAAAATATATGCCTTTTTAACTCTTCTGCTAAAAAACTTTATTATTTTTTTATGTTTTGTAATGAAATCTGTGACATACAGTAAATTCAAGAAAATTTAGCCGTGTTCTTTGGAAAAATACACGATTTAATGAGAGTAAGAAATATAACCTGATACTATCTGCCAGTGTTTCTTTACTTATACAAGGAATACCGCGCGCTGTAAACCATATTTTTATATAAAATAGAGCACATAATAACGAAACTCGATAAAAAACTTCCTTTTCATGGTCATTCACCTAAACTTTGTTGTTGGCTCTACCGGTTTTTTTTTAACCGACGACATATATATTAATTTTGGTCACTCTTCTAGCATTTACCAAATTAATGCTAGGGTACTCCAAGCGTTAAAATTGGGCAAACTCTAGTTTTTCTTTACATCGATGATCATTTCTTTCCCACGATCAATCCCATTCATAGTTTTGCTGACAACAGTACCCTTCAGTATTTAGTTTGTCAAGCAGGTCTTTAAGCCAGTTTAATACTTTAAAACACAATCTTGCTTGCTGTTATGCAAAAAGCGCCTTTCAGAACGCCTTTACTTAAGTTCTGCAAAAGTAAGAGTCATTAAACCATATAGCTGTTAGCTGTTATTTAGGAGAATAACCTTAATTATTTCCATAGCCACACTCGTCGAAAAAGCTTGGTTTCCGTTTTTGAGACAAAAAGTTTTTTTTTCTCTATATGTATTCCAAACCAGACCCACAACTTTTAGCATTATTGATTTAATACAAAAAAATTAATAGCTTCTGCCTCTTTAAATTAGTCATTATTACTCTTCCCCTAGCAGCTCTCATGCAACCCTTTACAGTCCATCGCTGGAGAAGCTTCGATGTTCCCATTTTACAATTTTTTTTATACCTTGAGTACTGCCTGCGGAGCCTACAAACTTCCAAATCTTTAAGTAACGTGTTAATAAACTGCTTTTTACATTCGTTAACTGTCCCAAGATAAAAAAAATACGAATTTTACGAGGTCGTTTAAGACAATTATTTGCAATTTGTAGACTTTGCTGTAACACCCCCGTATAATAATTGATATTTTAAGTTGATATAAATTGCAAAATTTATCACCTTTGTACAAACCGAAGTCATACTCCATTAATATGTATAAAATTGTTCATTTATTTAATATGATAATTGCAATCGGCCACGGATTACATAATGAAACCTAGCATTGAAAATACACTTTAAAGAAAGAAAGGTACAAAAGCTGATTAAAATGATTTTTTAAGTCTATTAGGGAGTAAAAACTGTTAGCTAACTTTAATATTTATAATAAACGTAACCTAATCTTTAACCAACCATTTAATTGGCTATTTGAATGCTTATTTGGTCAACAAATCGACGCGTCCAACAATGTAACTAATCTCGAGATTTATGCTTGTCAGAAAACTACCTACTTTCTTTGGTAATACTTTCATTAATTCAGGCACCTTAAGAAAGCATCAAGGTGTTTTTTATGTAACTGACCGTATAAGTTAATTTTTAAATCCGCCTTAAATATTGTTAGATAATAAATATTATTTAAAAAATAAATCCTGATTGTAAATTCACGAATTATTTCTTTCGGTCAAATAACTTTGATACCTAATAAAAATAATAAGCATAAGGTTGTTTCTATTCATTTTTAAAGTGTTAACCCTTAAGTGGTGACCCTATTTTTAATTACATAAATGGTGACCATGAGTCTGACAGACTCCTACCTAAAAAAAGCGTTTTTTTTTAAAGCTATTAAAAAATATTTTGTAAAAACATTTTTTTAATTAATAAAACAACATTGTCATTGTATTTTTAAATTTATTGAAAAAAAAACAATCAAATTCCAAGTGTTAAAATAAAAATATTAAAGTTTAATAAATTTCTTGTTATACAAAATAAAATAAGGCATATTTTAAAAAAAAATTCAAACAAATGCAAATTAACATAATATATCGTTAATAATAAAGATATTTTATATAAAAAAAAATTGAAAAACGCAAATTATAAATTCTACAAAAAAACCTGCAAATCAGAAACATAGACTATAAAAAAATTAGTCTTGCTCCGCCCTGGTTTTTGGCACTTGGTGCATAAATATGCAGTCTTTCTTCTTAATTTGGATGGGCAGATGTGGCAATATTTTCTTGTTTCAAGCTTTTCTTCTTCATCATGGGCCTTATTTTCCGGAACATCAAGAATACTTCCAATCAGTTGATTCAGTTGCCTCTGTATTGTTGGCATTTCAAACCTTCTATGTAAATGTGCGGAAACTAGTTCATCTGCCAGGGTTTCTATAAACTTGAATCTAGTCCAATTATTTGTCGGTATAGAATTAAACATAATATAGGAATTAACGCCACATATGTCTACTATTCTATAAAAAATAGCCATGGGCCATCTTCTTGTTCTGCGGCTACAGGAATATTTTACACCTTTTCATCCATCCATCTACACCTTTGGTCAAATTATAAAAGAATTTATTTCTGGTAATCCATTATCTCTGTCAACTTCTAGGAGTGATGCATAGAGGAAATTATTATTACAGCTTTGTTTTTCTTAGTTGTACGGGATAAAAGTGTTATGTTTTTTGTAAATCCATACAAAGTATCACCTTCATTACGATTGCATTGCGAAAGAAACTGTGATGGGATTTCTTTTTTATTTTTCTAACTGTGCCGACGTAGGTAAGTTTATTTTTTGTAAATGATGCGTTAACTCAATTGAACTAAACCAATTGTCGGCAGTCACATTTCAATTAGTATTGTAAATATGTTTGACTAGTCTAATTACTGCTTGAGAAGGTATACTCATTCTTCTTTCTTCGTCTGTCAAGCTAAATCCATCCGAACCTTTTCCAGCATAAATGTAGGCGTTGTGTAAATACCCAGTTCGTGCATCAGTCATGCATAAGATTTTTATCCATATTTACAGGTTTTGTTCGCATGTACATTTTAAAACGACATTTCCTCTAAAGCCTACAAGCATTCGTCTACGCACCATTGGGCTCCAACTTTATAGGTGTTTTTGAATTGCGGACAAATATATCAAAAATTCTTGGATGAGCAGCAGGATTATCCTTGCCCTTTGTTCTCGTCGAGGCATCGTCAAATCTTAGAGCAGCCATTAGGACTGAAACGCTTCTGTGACATAACTGCTCGAAATATGGGTCTTCCCTTTCCGTTCGTAGCAAAAAGACATCGTACATCCTCATGATTTGACTTGTAAATAGAAGTATAGAAGCAGCCCCAAAAAAAGCTCTGAATTTATTTCATCGGTATCTGCTAACTCGGATTTTTCCTTATTATATTTTTATATTTTGGCCGAAAAGTTGCGAGTTTTTTATTAGTTCTCTTGACAACAAGACTATACTATCTGGGAAAACATTTTATTGAAATAATAAACAGGACTCTCGACTTTTCTACATGTAATGCAATGATGGAAGTACAATTATATTATGACTAGGCGTACGGACGTTTCTGGTTGGCTCTTTTTTACTCCCAAATCTTTTTTTTCCATAGTAATAATAACCGGAATCGATCATGTTCTACTTCATTTTCACTAATTTCTTGTTCACTGTCCGTTAAATGATCATTGTCTATACAATTTTCTTGTTCCACTTCATCATTAGTTACATTACTGTTTGCCTCATTATACCATTTTGTGCAAACTTCCTAAAAATCATCGTCCCACTTCAGTCGGGCAGCAACCAGCCATATTATAATTACACTCATATGACCTTGCGTCTACTAGACTCCGAGATATAAATAACTGAAAAATGAGTCGAAGGACGTATCTCTCTCTAAGGCATCTGTAAGAACACTAAAGGGTATGAAGGTACACGGAACGGCGCCGGGCTACACATTTATGGTGGGGAATGCCGACACGTAAACCATCATGCGGAGTCTGTGAGACGTATGGTCACCAGTTAAGGGTTAAAATGTTATACATTACAGTTCTAATAGTAGGTTCATATCCAAAATAGTATTTAAAAGTTGAATATTTAACAAAAAGTAATAAAATAAATCTACCTTCTGGGCAAAATGGGCAAACAGATGACGTCAAAACATAACCTATATCTGCGGACAAATAGTAAAAATCGAGCACTCCTTGTTAAGTTTACCACCCTTGATGACAGCCTATAAAGGCTTAAGCAGGTATGGGCAACCTTTGACATGTTGTGAGCCAAACTTTAGTGTGCCATTACGTTCGCGGGCCGCGTTTAAAAGTAGTACATTTTAAAGCAGTGTTGTAAAGTAGTGTTCATAATTTTTTGCGATAGATATCAGACATGAAATAATACGACAATGTTATTATAATATCAATTTGTTAAAATAACAAAATGAAATGGAAAAAACAGGTACAACATTTTAATTAACTCGTTAAATTTGGAATTGTTACACTACGAAAATTAAATAGCGACACCGAAATCAATGAGACGCTTGATCTTAAATTTGGGAAACTAGTCCATCCATTTTTGGATTAATTCCACTGATACAAAGACGTAAAGAATTTTCCCAATTATCGTCACTCAGCCTTTTACGATGTTTTGATTTATTAAGTTTCATCATTAAAAAGAACTGTTCGCATTTATAAGTACTGCCAAACGCACAAATTAATCGCTTGCGGATTTTCTAATCTGCGAAAAATGGTCTTCTTCAAGGTATTTTCTGTAGAAATCGCACAACTCCACGTCTTCAAATTTAGATGTTAGGAGTGAGTTTTCTTGAATATCGATTAACTCCATTTGCAATTGTAATGAAGCATTTTGTACATAACTTTTTGTTGGAGTAGCAAATAAATTAAAACAGTCTTCCATGTTTTTGAAATCGCTAAATCTGTTTGAAAATTTCTCCGACAGTTCCTTGAGTTCTTCAGCATATTGAGCATAAGCAATATTCTCATACGCAGAGAGCGTGGTGAAATGGTAACTGCTTCCAGACAGCATCTGTGCCTCTCATAAGCGGATTTTATTCTAAAACGCTTTCAAATGGCTGTACAAATCATTAACTAACTGTCCTTGTTTTTGAAGTTTCAAATTTAAAATTTAAATGGCCAGTAAGGTCGACCAGAAATGCACATATCCATTTTGGGTCACTCAATTCAGATAGTGGTTTATTTTTTATTTGCATAATCTTATTTATAAGCTCGTAAAACCGTTTTAGCATTTTCCCTTTGCTTAGCCATCTAACTTTACATTAATATGTTACGTCGTCATCATTTTGGGTCACTCAATTCAGATAGTGGTTTATTTTTTATTTGCATAATCTTATTTATAAGCTCGTAAAACCGTTTTAGCATTTTCCCTTTGCTTAGCCATCTAACTTTACATTAATATGTTACGTCGTCATATTCGGCTGGTTTTTCATTCAAAAGCGCCTTAAACTGACGATGGTTAAGCCCTCGGGATCAAATAAAATTGATGGTTTTTACTACCACATTCGTAACATTCTGGAGTCGAATGGACTTAGAACACAAGTTCTGTTGGTGGATAATAATAACATTTATTTATTTATTATAACATTTATTTCAGTTTATTTTCATTCAAAATTCCGATGAAACCTTTACGGAAGTTTACCATAGAAGGTGCACCATTTGTGCATGCTCCAACTGATTTTGACCATAGCAAGCCAAAACTTGTGAATACATTTTGAACTTAATTAAAAATGTCTTCTCCTGTAGTGGTTCCTTTTAGCGGCTGTAAAGAAAGCAATTCCTCAGTAACAGTGAACTCTTTATCAACACCTCGAATAAATATAGCCAGTTTAGCTGTGTCCAACAAATCGGTGCTCCCGTCTAATGCTATGGAAAATGATTCAAAACCAGCCATACGGCCAGTCAATGTTGTTTTTATATCATTAGCCATCATTTCTATACGTCGGACAACAGTTCGTCTTGACAAACTATTTTTTTCAAATTTATTTTTCTTTTCAGGACCCAAAACACTGCAAACTTCTAACATACACCCCTTAATAAACTCTCCTTCGGCAAATGGTTTTAATGACTTTGCCAATTTTGAACTAACTATAAAACTAGCTTTCACAACATTATCAAGTTGTGTTCATTGTTTATGAAACATTTGCTGCTGCTTTTCCAAATCGGCAGAAAGCTTCTATTTGTCCTGTCAGTGAGTGCAGTGCAGGATGCTTAGTTGAGTAATGCCTCTTTATATTGAATTCTTTCATCACTGAAATGGATTCATTACACAGCGGACAAATAGGCTTACCATTGTGCAAGATAAAAAAGAATTCCTCAGTCCATTTTTCTTGAAACTGGCGACCCTTCGCATCTACTTTTCGTTTCTTTTCACCAGACATCATTTTCGTATGCAAAATATAATTAGTAAGCACTCAAGATGCACACAAAGTCACAAAGCAAATTGATGGCACTAGCACTTCGCTAGGATATTGCTTGTCGAAGTTATCACCTAGGTAGCTCCAATAGAACTGAACTAAAGTTCGGGCCATCCACCCGCTTATATATGTAGACAAAACGAGGGAATGATCTAGAATCGTCTAGTGTAGAACAGTTAAGAAGAAATGATCTTTTGTTGCGCCGCCAGTGAGGCGGCGCTGCCTCACTCTTTGATGATCGCCGCCACTCGGCTAGCACGCTTACTAGATTTCGTGAGTATGAGTAAGTAGTGTAATATATGTATATATTTTTTAAATTAGGTTTTTAAAAATGTCTCGCGGTCCGGATTAAATCATACAACGGGCCGGTTGTTGCCCACATATGGCCTAAAATCTAAGCACTAACTTACCTTGGGTGTCTTAAGTGAAGTAATAGGCAATTTGTTACCAGGAGATTTGGAGGTTTGAAGGGGAAGGAAATACTTCCGCAGTTAGCACGTTTCGCACACTAGGTACTTTATGAATGAAAAATTGGAGAAAGTAGGAAGTTCGGGGCTTCTCCAGATGGATGCATGAGTATGAGTATATTTCCTAATTGGGAGCTGCTAAGGAACTAATTATACTGGCTAATTCTCCAGATCATGTGCGGTGAAAATATCTATAAAAAAGTGATAGAGGTGTCCTACAGCTCGTGGTTGAGCAAGGAGAGAAAGTTTTCTTGTAAGAGTGGTGTCATTAATTAGAGGAACGTCTGTTCATTGGATATCATAAATAATGTTGTTGGAGACTCAAATCTCTAGACATGGACAGTGGGGTCTGATTTGAGATACATATAGTATGTACAGATTAGGAGTTGAGAAATACGTTCTAGCTTGAAAAAGCAATCTGAACGTTTTGAAAATTTTGTTTCTGTGGATGTAATGTGTTTATGCCAAATAAGGTTGTTCTCGAAAGTAATGTCCACAAGGTTAAATTATTCTTGGTTCTGCAGTTCGAGTCGTTGATGTGAAGAAGCATTAGAGTCGGTACCGGTACTGTGCCATTATTCCTAAAAAAAAAACGTTTTAGATATTTATTATGACAACTATTTATTACTAAAAGTAGGCACGATCTTTGACGATAATAAAGATACACTGGTTAAAGACACATGAAAATTTGAGAAATTACGCATACTCAACGGCAATAAAGCTTAATCCGAGATTTGACTTGGTTTATGGCCCTTAAAAACACCTACATAATTAAATTCAGTTTATTGAATTATTATTAAAATCATGAAAACGTCCATGTTTTCAAGGGGTGCAAGGTTAAGCTCAAACGGGAGGACATTGTGACTTTATCGATCGTACCAGTGCTCTTAACAAAGAAAATAACATAATTAAAGTACAGAACAAAGTTAAGTATTAAAAAAATATATCGTAACAACTTTTTACAAATCTAAAGTCTTTCTGTCAGTTTTATTTTGCAAATAGTGACATTTATTTTGTGAAATATCCCAAATCGGGCTGCATAAATAATTTTAGAAATTAAATGACCATAGTATCCGCGAGATTACAATTCTTAACCGTATAAACCACCCAATAATCACTTAATAATTTTATTCATCAATGCATAACGAACGAAGCAAGTTAGCATCTTGTATATTCGGAATAAAATCCATTTATTAAAGTTAGTCAAGATTAAACTGAATAATAGTCTAAAGTTTTATTATTGTTTTCTTTTCAGAAATTAATTCTACCAGCAATAAAGTTGTTG
Organism: Listronotus oregonensis; assembly: GCA_019359885.1. Classification (NCBI taxonomy): domain Eukaryota; kingdom Metazoa; phylum Arthropoda; class Insecta; order Coleoptera; family Curculionidae; genus Listronotus; species Listronotus oregonensis. The sequence continues at coordinate 721,544 of JAHBCN010000041.1, forward strand.
AAAGTTCGAGATGAAACTTCTCTTCAGTTATTGTCTTTTATTACGTCTTTCATTTTAATTAGGTTAAAATTTGATATGACACCATCATAATAAAGAGTATGAGAAGTAGAACAAGGAGAAATCCCTAAGAGATTATGTTTTTAACAAGCAGGTCCTTATCGATCTTCATCTTATCTTTTAATTAAACGTATCAATCATACTAATGTTATTGACAGGTTTTTTCGTGTGTCTCGCATTTCTTTTTATGTTCTTCTAAAAAAATAAAGCGCTTTGAGGCTTTGACAAAATTTTATTAACTAACTGATGGCGTAACAGGATCCAAATATTAAAAAAATATTACAAACGAAATGTGGGCTTTATACTCTAAATATATAAAAGTAAGACGTTGTTTATTATTAATGAACTCTTGGGATTTGTGATTTCTTTTCAAGAAATAACCAGAAAATTGGTTGTTAAAAATAAGATCAAAAACAATATTTTTTTATTTGGTGAAATATATATACAGGGTGATTCCTAAGTTGAGGCTTTTTTTGAACTGTGTATAAAACTCGTTAAAATAAGCAACTTTTTTAAATAACATTTTTTCAAAACCCTAAAAATATCAAAGCCACATAAATTTATTTAAAAATGTGTCAAGTGCGGGCTTAGGCATAAAAAGATAGTTTATTTTTTATTTACGTTTGTGTTTTTGTCTTGTTAATGACGCATTATAAATCAGTCGTTTTGCTTTGGGTTCGATTTTAAATAATTGTTAAATCGCGAAAATGGCACAATACGCAAACAATAAATACGTGGATATGTAAGCGCGACGGTTTCCCTTGCGGGCTCATTCTGAACCCCGGTAGTTTATTAACCTCGTTTAACGGGCTAGAGATACTGGCGATTTGGAAAAGCATCGTGGAGGGCATGCAGGAAAACCGAATCCTAAAAATCTGCAAAGGGAAGAACAAGTTTAAAATATTATCGAGAAAGATTAAATAACAAGTACTCGGGTGATTGCAAGTCAGGTCGGTTTAAATAAAAAAAAAGTGTGGACAACATTGCGGAAAAATCAGTTGTGTCCCTTTCACATTCAACGTGTCCAACCAATACAGCCAGAAGAAATTGGTCAACATTTTTTCACAAAAATTCTAGCCACGGACCGGGCAATATTCACCTGAAATGGAATTACAATTTTCCGATAGGACCGTATTTGCCACAATTTAACAATTGCTAAGTCCATTGCTAAATTTAACAACGCGATCATCACTCGGCCGTAAATGAATAAAAGTTTCTTATTTTTTAGTATTTTGAAAAAGAAAAAGTTGTTTATTTTAATGAGTCCCATACACAGCTAAGCTGGTATAATCTGCATGTGTCGGTACTTGGACATCATTGACGGAACTGAATAAAAATGAGTTGAACATTAAAAAATCCGGCACACACAATATCTAGTACTAACAATTCATACAAGCGTTTAAAGGCTTTCATAAAGATAAAAAAATAGTTTATTTAGGATAACTTATACAATAAAAGCTTTTAAAAACTCCTATCTCCTTACTTATGCTACAAAATGTTTAAAAAGTTTATACATTTTCCAAGTCGTTTAGTCCTTTATAAAATACAGGGTGAATCGAAAAACTCGTGTACAAAATTTTATGAAAGACTCAAGTGGTAAAAAAAATCGATTTAAGCCAACTTAGTTATATCCGAAATTGCTTCGTTTAGCCGGTAGAGAGCGTCAAAAATTTAAGGAAATATATATATATATATATATATATATATATATATATATATATATATATATATATATATATATATATATATATATATATATATATATATATATATATATATATATATATATATATATATATAGTTTATTTGTTAATTTTCTTTGACCTTTGCCTTGATATATTGTTTATGGTTTTCCAAAATTTTCTGGATTTTCTTGGGGATAAGGTCAGGCAATATATAAAAACAGTTGCTTACTAAGCAATTTATGTTCAATTTATGTCAAATTACGACGTTTCGGCCTGGAAGGGCCTTCATCAGGTATATAATATGTATTTTTTTTTATAAGAACAAATCAATCTGCAATACAAAAATTTTTTTGATTGAAATTTTACCTATACAATATATTAACATTTAATTTTACCTTAAAACTAAGGGGCTTCTTACGAAAAACACTCATTTTTGTTGTTGTGTAATGCACATTTAATACTTGAAAAGACAAACAAACACTTAACTTAAGTATTAAATGTGCATTACACAACAACAAAAATGAGTGTTTTTCGTAAGAAGCCCCTTAGTTTTAAGGTAAAATTAAATGTTAATATATTGTATAGGTAAAATTTCAATCAAAAAAATTTTTGTATCGCAGATTGATTTGTTCTTATAAAAAAATACATATATATACTGATGAAGGCCCTTCCAGGCCGAAATCCAGAAAATTTTGGAAAACCATAAACTATATATATATATATATATATATATATATATATATATATATATATATATATATATATATATATATATATATTATATAAGTGGAACTTTAGTAAAGTAAATATATTTTTTTTATTTTCTATATCTTTAACATTATAGCATCTCAAATATTTTTGTTTGGTAATTTAAAATATCATCTCGAATATTTTTTAACTCTTAAATATCCAGTGGTGGACGAGCGGCTTTGTCCGAATTTAAATATCGGCAATGTATTACCACAGCTTGTATTACTATCAAGTACCGTAATAATAAAACAATAAATAAATATTATTGGAACAAAAAATTAATTGAAAAAAGTTAATACAAATTAAACTTTACTTAAGCAAATGTGCAAAATGATTTTGAAGAATACAAGCATTCTTTAATTTTCTTGCGAAATATTATACCAATTCTTCTGGAAATTTTGTCACTTTTTCTTCTGAGGAAAATTTGATATGTGCATATTATGTCTCACTCATTTTGCCGTTGGTGTTCGGAAATATTTACAAGACCAATATCTCATCCGATGGATTAGAGCAGGAAATAATGCACCGGTAAAATGGTCACCACGCTCAGGGGCGCACTCAGGAAAAAATTTCGGGAGGGGTTATGAAATTACTGCATACCTACAAATTTTAAACAAAAAATTAATTTCTCATAAACAGAATATTGCACTTATCGGTAAACAAAAATAAAATTCTACATTTAGGCTGTTCCTAGCATACACAAGTAAAACTAAGTTTAAGAAAAGAAAATAAAAAAAAATAAGAGAAATGAAACCAAACTAAGTTTTAACTTTCTAGGCTTTTAAACAATTTTTTTAAAAATATCTTCTACACATGATGGGGTCAAGTTTCTGTAAATAGGTAAAAGAGTAAGATCATTTAGCCGGTTTTCTGAAGAACTATTTCTTAAATAATTTTTTAGTCTACGCAAAGTGTAAAAACTGCGTTCACCTTCCCCAATAGAGACAGGCAATACAACCAATATAAACAGCAATACCTTGATATTTGCAAAAATATCTGAATGTTGTGGAGGTTCCGCTGATGGTTTGAGCGATTTCTCGAATTTTAGATTAATTTTTCTTAAATTACATAGTAGAAATTAATTGAGGAATGCGTTTAAATACTCAAACAAAAAATTAAACTTTATATTATTTCATGACTCTTGTTAATTTATAGTTTCGGTAACTTTTATAACGGAAAAACATATTAATATAAATTTTTCCTAAAATTTTCAAAATAATTTTAAATTTAGGCTGGAATTTCGGGGGTATTTTAACCCCCAAAATCCCCCCTCCTTGGGTGCGCCACTGACCACGCTCTTCAAATTTAAATATGTGTGACTCCGTTTTGTGGGGCGCCCTTAAAGAAGTTCATAAGACTTCAGTAAACCCTCACCAGGCTTTATAAATGCAGGCAACCATAGAATAGCATATATAGATTAGACAGTCCAATTAAATATTTAGAGAGTGTTAGTAAAAATATATTTTGCTTAGGTAATGTTTTCTTTGTAATAATGTTTTACAATTTAACTTACTTTTATATTTACTTATTGTATTATTGTTACAACTAATTGACGTTTGCAGAAAATTAACTATATATTTTGTTTTTGGCAAAACGGCTCATTTAATGACAAATACACAAGGCAAATACAACCACAATTTAAATACATTTAGTTACTAAATAAAAATATCTGGGTTGTTATAACGTTAATTATGGACTTTACATTTTTGAAGCTAAACCAGCCATACTCGTCCTTTTTCTTTCCATGGGACAAATATCCATACCAGCTATCTCAAGCGGGTCACAACAATATAATTGTAATAAAAAAATAAATAATTATACAAAATTAAGCACTGCATAATAAAGTTTGGCGGGCCACAGGTCGCGTATTGCTGGGCTACATGAAGCAATTTTCAAATATTGCTAAGTTGGCATAAATCGACTTGTTTTGGCTTCAGGATTCTGTCATAAAACCCTGTCAACTGTGGACACTGGACACAATCCGAGATGGGTGAAGATACGTTTGATTAGCAGCGTCAAATTTCGCTTTGTCTTCTTGTCGGTGGTTATGTCTAATATCAGTTTAAAGTCAAAATGTAAAGAATCAGTAAATCAAAAATGATATTTTTTATTTAATCAATCAATCCAAAAAATTAATTAAAATCCTAATTTTAACTTCACCGTTGCCAATTACCTGACATCCAGTCTAAGTCGCTCGGATTCGCGCCAAATATTCCTTACCAATGTTTTGCGTGGCGGGAATTATTTTTGCCCTGACCGTCCGCCTGAACCTGCAACCGCTGCATTGCATTTCCCCACTGGTTAGCTATTCCGTACGAGATTTAACACGCGAGGGGGCGATATATTTTTGGTAGACCTGTTCCAGATCTGAAGCTTACTCAGGCTGATAAATCTTCGAAAGGCGGTTGTTATACAAGACATTTTAAGAAAGACGTTTCAAGAAAAATAAATGGAAACGCGGCTGTAACACATTTTGTTTTTCGTGAAAATAGATTGTCGTAGCACACATATTTTTATTTCTACTCATCAGGGTCGCCGGCAGGGGGGTCAGGGGGTCTCCGTCGACCCCCGTGTATTTAAAAGTTACCTAAAATAAAACATTTGCCGTCTAAATGCTTAAATCTTACAATATTGCCTAGGAGTTTAAATGAGTATGATTTATTATTATTTAGGAATTAAAGTTGTCGTATATTTATTTTTGTTTTTAATTTAATTAATTCTAGATTAGTAAATTGACTTAAACTTTTTGACCACCCTTACATCTTTTTCTGGCGGCGGCCCTGCTACACATAAAACTAAACATACAAAATTAGAAAATGCTTTTTATTTGTATAAAAACACCAGAAAAATGTGTTGTCCAATGTTCTCTTTTAAAATAGCTCCCCGATATACTAAGGCACGAGCCGAGCCGCCACTGGTGGCTTATAAAAAATACAAATTACTTAGATCTCTTTTACTTATCGCTTATCGCCCTAAAGTTGTTTATGAATTATGATATGCCTTTTGCCTTTGGTCTTTAAATTATTTTCCTACTTTGTTTTCTAATCTTAACCTTGAGTTTACCGTGTAATTGTGATTTTACAAAATAAGAAAATAAACCAGTTTTGGAAAATCCACCCCCGCAAAGAAAAGTTTTTCACGTCTGCGCATCTGTCGGGGAAAAGCTTAGAATCTCGCAAAACGCGTTTTTGTCGGCAGTTTCTCAGTTTTGTACGGATTGTTAGTCGATCGCTGGACTGCTATCTGCTTGGCTGTGCCGCGCATTCCCCGTGATTATGTAGTTATTTACGGCGTCCTAACATAACCTCAAAATCGCGAATGTTTACATCTAAAAAGGAATTTTAAACAATTTTTCCTGGCACTATGGTGATGAAACTTCAATGGAAACCAGTCAGTTTTCTTGTTTTTGTTTTTACTGTTAACGTTTCGAACTTTTGCGTGATTGGACACAAAAATTGTGATCATGCTTTTCCGAAACATCATGAGGTCAGTTTCTTATATCTTGTTTAATTTTTATAATTGTTTTAGGTATTTTAAATTTATTACATATATTAATTATTCACTTTAAGATTTTGTCAACTTTGTTTAACTATTTTTATATAATTTATTGGCTTATTTAATTACATGTACCTACTTACTTAAAGTTTCTTTATTTTTCATGGTTTGTTAAAGATATTTTCCATGTAATTATATTTGCTAAACTTGTTATTTAAGTTAATAAATCGGGGATGAGCTTACAAAAAAATAACAGTGATTTGAACAAATGTATGTAATTAGTCATTGTTTACTGATTCACTTAACTAGTTAGCTTTAATAAACTGGGATTAGAACTAAACGATATGTTCCGTTTAATTTTTTTAGTGACCTAGTCACTGCCATTTTGCTTACAAAGAATCTTTTAAAATAACCATTTAATTTATTCATTTAGTAGTTAATTTTTTAAGAAAAAGTTTAAAACGTTTATAAAAATCCGCGGCAATAGCGAGCAAAAACCATTTTGAGGTGTCTTAACATAATATCACATAATATCACATATTTTGCTAATTTAAATAAAAATATTTTACATTAAGTATAAGCAGCAATAGTACTTCTTATATAAAAAATTGTTTTAATTAGGAATCGACCGATACCGATGTTGATATCGGCATATCGGCAGGGAAATTTCCGATATATCGGCAGTTATAAAATGGAGAATATTAGACTTTTTTGCGCATGCAAAATGTATTAAAACTAGGGCTTCCATATCGTCTCTTTCAAATTCAGGACACATGAGTCCAAAAATCCGGACAAATCCGGACTGTTCAAAAATATCTGTTATAAATGTATTTATAACAATAAAAGCTAAATTAAAATAAAAAATGCATTATAAACCTAAATTAAAGACATATTAGCCTTATATGGTAACATAAAACATAAAATTCTCAGGTATGGCAACATAAAACAAAGTTCTCAAGTAAAAACAAAAATAGCATGTATGGTAAAATTATAATGACTTAAAATATATATATATATATATATATATATATATATATAATATATATATATATATATATATATATATATATATATATATATATATATATATATATATATATATATATATATATATATATATATATATATATATATATATTTTAATATAATACTTTAAACATAATATATTCTTTTTAAAAATAAAAATAAAATATTTATATTATTAATTATAAATTAATAAAATAATAATAAAGGATATAGTAAACTAAGAGTTTTTACAAGACAATTACAGGCAAATATTCAGCTAGAGTAATATATGTCATATATTATGGAACCCTTATTATTAAAAACCACACCTAAAAAATTCTAAAAAAAAGTTATAAAAATCACCAAAAAGTTCGTTAATTTAAAATGAATTTTTAAAATCATAAACAATTTTGTAGAATAGTTTACTTTAATAGCCTTCAAGATTCTTAAAAATCCTTACTTTGTTGCCGCACAAGAGCACAAGGATGAGTTTTCAAATGGAGCCCAAGTTCTAAACGATATTTATTTTTAAAAAAATATATAAATATATATATATATATATTATATATATATATATATATATATATATATATATATATATATATATATATATATATATATATATATATATATATATATATATATATATATATATATATATAAAAAAAAAAAATATATATATTATACTTTATACCTATTTATCTAATTTCCATCAGGTTTCATTTAAGACAGAGCTATTTTCGTAATAAATAAAGTCATAAAACTCAGAACAAAAAGGTCAGGACGAAATTAAGTATGGTCAGTATAATATTATGCCTTTTATAGATGCTAGTGTTAGCCTATTTCGATCTTTGTCCATTGAGCTGCAATTAACGAAAATATTCACTCCACATTTGCGTTGTGGGCAGTAACGGCAAAAAGAATTCGCATAATTTTAATAATTCTGAAAAGACAAGCAATGCTGAAAATAAATTGATCACTCTTTTGTGAAATAAAACATTATGTTTTCCGGACATGTTCGGGCAAATCCAGACGTATGGAAACCCTAATTAAAACAAAATAAAATAACCTTTGCAATAGAATAGAAACATTTTGATTAAACAAAACCTTTAAAACTAAAAATAATAAATATAAAATAGTCACCACAAGTCCAAAATAAATGTTTTATTCAAAGTTATAAGTTCTTTAATAATACTCAATTCTTCAAATGAATTGTTTAATGATATAATGTAAAAACAGCAACGTTTTCACTATATCTGCATTTAGCCTATATTTCTTTTAGGCTCGTAAATATGGCCTAACTTACCAAAGAATGATGCCGTTCCAGTCGGAACTAGAAAAAGGATATTGAAAAGCCCTGGATATTTTTCTTGAACGGTCTGCCATAACTCAAAAGGTAACTTATCTTTGAAAACGAGTAGGAGGTGCTAAATATATTTTTATTTTCTGTACCCATCCATGGGTGACTTTTTTCATCGTTTTGGTTTTGTTTGTAGTGGTATACTTAAAAGTAGTAGAAAAACTTCTTTTGATGAGCTGTAATAAGTTTAAATGGCTAATATTATCCTTATTATCTATTGTTTCTTCAGAAGGTCCTGAATTATTATTATTCAGTGGATACTGACTTATTATATTTTTTACACTTGCTAAATTCTGATCACTTATCTCTTTTGAAAAAAAATAATATTTTATATTTAGGATATAAATATCCTGCAACCTAAAGGTTTTGTAGTTAAAGTACACTAACGGCCATTAAATTTGGGCAAAAAAATTGTCAAATTTTGACAATTTTTGTAAATCGCTCTTTTTACCTTGTTTTACTTTTAATTACTATGAATAAAGCAAAAGGTAAAAAAAATTTATGTTTTATAAAAAATAACAAATTAATAATTAATTAACAATTTAATAAATTCAAATTTTAGTTTATAACCTTCCAAAACAAATTTAATATTTTATTGTGGCCCCGTTTTTTTCTAAGACAGAGTTTAGCCTTCCAGGCATCGAATGGACCAAAGCCCGGGCGTAGTCCGGATTCCTCGTAACTCATTTCACGCCTCTAAAATTTTATTCTTAAGTTTGTTTTACATTTTGCGGCCTAAACTCATTTCCCTATTTATTTTTTTAACTAATAAGCCCCAAACATTTTCCATAACATTTAAAACCGGACTACCTGCGGGCCACCGTAAAAACCTGATACGCTGCTCTTCCATCCATTCATCGACTTGACGGGCCGTATGAACGGGACACTTATCTTGCTGAAAGATAAAATTTCTGTCCGGAAATCGATCCAGTACAGAAGGAAGCATGATACACTGTAGTAGATGTATATATACCTTCGCATTGAACCTTCCTTCGATAAAATAACATACCCCAAGTCCTTGTGCACTCAGCCACCGCCAAACATAAAATCGCCCACTAATTCTGTCCTTTTGGATATATTTTTCATCAAATCGTGTTCCTTGAGGCCTAGTATCCCATTGTAGCACGACTGAAACAAAACATTTACTAAATTATTGCTTGTTCTTGATTCGATAGTTTGGGGCGACCACTTCCAACTCTTCTCTCAAAGGAGTGTGTTTCCTGCCATTTGTTTTAACAAAATGAATAGTACTCTTTGGGATGTTAAGCTCTTCCGCCACATCCCTTTCTGGCCAACTTCTCTGCTCAATATAATGAATACTTTTTGATCCAAAGTTAAGTTTGGCATTTTAAAAAATATTTTCAGACACTGACAACGGACACCTGGGGCCCGATTCTGTAAGCAAATTTTTTGACATTCCTTTTCCCTATCTCTTTCGAAACAATGACAAACTTATAAGTTACCTGTAAGGGCAACAAAGACAAGTGATCCCTATTTTGACATTCTCTTTCCTTATATTTTTACAGAATCCCAGCTCTGTTTCTTCATTAGATTTTTCAAGAGGTATTTATATTCAGTAGAATGTGGCATAAGCTTATTTTACTAAAGGGAAATGGAATTGCTCAAGATTTAATGGCCGTTACTGTATATTGCCAGATCATTTTTCTAAACCTACTTAAAGTTTACCCTTTATTGTAACAACTCCTGCAAAGTGAGGACCATCTTTTAACAAACTTTTATTTTGAAGTTACTACTAATGGATTGACTGCAAAAACGCAAAATTTTTGTTTATTTGCTGCATTTGTTATGGCCTTTAAATGTTGAGAATGCTATTGATTAATTTCCATTCAGAATTTACTAACCACAAGATAGAGACAGTCAAGAAAAATCCCATTAAACCTCTACGGACCCCAATTATAAAAACGAAGCATTGAAAAACTGTATTGTGTATATTTGGCACGCAAATATCAGTATCGGCCGATATATTGTATCGGCAAGTATTGTGCGACCTCTTATTTAATACACTTTTTGAAATCTAAGACGTGAAATTATTTAATTACCGCCAGTTTCGGAGACAACTTCGAAACATTTTTTATAAAACTTCTGGTTTCAAGACTAATTGATCATACAATCGATCTGACAACTTAAAGAGTCGTCACACAGTTTCATACCGATCAGACTATTTAGTTGTGGGACCTGCAATGCGATGAAATAAAAATTGCATTGCAAACGGTTTTCCCATATGCATCTTAAAATACTCTTGCAATAGATTTTGTGATTTAATATTAAACTTCGCCTTCAAAGAATATTTTATTAGGTCTTAAGGTCATTTTAAAATTATCTGTAATATAAAACAAAATTATATTTTAAGCTAAGGAAAATATAACAAAAATATTAATAAACCGTCCATTGAATTTCTTAGCAATCCAGTCACTGCCGTTTTATTTAGTTAAAAATCCGTTTTATTTAGTTATTAAATTTTATATTAATTTTTTTAGTTAAAAACCTAATAAGTGTCGACTGCCCACACTATAAAAATACGCGGCAAAAAATATTGTTAATATTTTTCTTGCTCTACTAATTTAATGCAAAAGCAGCAAAAAATAGCACAAACCATTCTACGGTGTCAACGTAATATTATATAGTTTGCCGATTTAAATAAAAATACTTTACACCTATTACTAGCAGGGAAACTTCATAAAAACCTTTTTATGCGCTTTTTGCAAAACCGGAGTGAAATTAGCAGCCATTTAACGCAGCCAAAAGTGAAGTTAGTAGCTTTTTAAACAGCAGAAAATGTGAAGTTAGCAGCTAAATTTGACAGCCTATTTTAATTTCCGCCTGTTTATTTCTTAGTACCCTAAAAAAATATTCCACAACAAAAATTGGTACGAAGGTACCTTATTGCATTCTTAATCCCCACGCAAAAGGAATTTTACTTGCGACCCGTCTGACTATAGAAAATCAACCTCTAAAGTTGCAGCCGTTACTTATAATATGGGAAAAATAAAAAAAAGGACACTTAAAAAAGTTGTTCCACGACAAAAATTGGTACGAAGGTAACTTATTGCATATTTAATCACCATGTAATAGGAATTTCACTTGCGACCCGTCTGACTATAGAAAATTATCCCCTAAAGTGGCAGTCATTACTTATATAGGAGAAAATTATTGATTTTCTATAATCAGACGGGTCGCAAGAAAAAAATCTTTTGCATGGTATTAACTCTGCAATGAGGTACCTTTATACCAATTTTTGTTGTGTAACAGCTTTTTTAAGGGTACATTATGAGTTTTTTTTTAATTTTCCCTTTATAAAAAATGACTGTAGCTTTAGGGGGTGATTTTCTATGGTCACAAGTGAAATTTCTTTTGCATGGTGATTAGGTATGCAATAAGGTACCTACATACCAAGTTTTGTTGTGAAACAACTTTTTTAAGCGTACTTTATATTTTTAAAAAAATTTCCTTTTATAAAAAATGTCTATGACTTTAAGACGATGGTATAAAAATTTCAGATCTATGCGAGAGTTTAGAAAGTGAATTTTTTTCGGCCCTCGGACGTACTTGAGGGTTAAAAAGTGGTGGTTCCAAGGGTAACATCGAGCCAAAAAAATTTATCCAGCTATTTATGACTTTAAGATCGTCCAAAAATTTTAGAACGGTGCGAGAGTTGTATCACTTCATTTAGAATTTTTTTCGGCCCTTGCACGTACTTGAGTGTTGAAAAGGATCGCAAGTGAAATTCCTTTTGCATGGGGATTTGGTATGCAATAAGGTAATTTCAAATAAGTTTTTGTTGTGGAACAACTTTTTTAAGGGTACTTTATAAAATTTTAAAAATTTTCCCTTTATAAAAAATGACTGTATTTTTAGGGAGTGATTTTCTATAGTCAGAGCGGTCGCAAGTGAAATTTCTTTTGCATGGTGATTAGGTATACAATGAGGTACCTTTAAACCAATTTTTGTTGTGAAACAACTTTTTTAAGATTACTTTATAATTTTTTAAAAATTTTCACTATATAAAAAATGACTCTAACTTTAATGGGTGATTTTCTATAGTCAGACGCAAGTGAAATTCCTTTTGCATGGTGGTTGATTCCAGCTTTTTTATGATTCTTAGAAGATCGTCCAAAAATTTCAGAACGGTGCGAGGGTTGGATCAATTCATTTTGAGTTTTTTGGCCCTCGCACGTACTTGAGGGTTGAAAGGGGGTGATTTTCTATAGCCAGACTGATCGCAAGTAAAATTCCTTTTGCATGGTGATTAGGTATGCAATAAGGTACCTTTATACCAATTTTTGTTGTGCAACAACTTTTTTAAGGGTACTTTATAATTTTTTAAAAATTTTCCCTATATAAAAAAGGACTGTAACTTTAGGGGGTGATTTTCTATAGTCAGACGGGTCGCAACTGAAATTCCTTTTGCATGGTGATTAGGTATATAATGAGGTACCTTCATACCAATTTTTGTTGTGAAACAACTTTTTTAAGGGTACTTTACAAATTTAAAAAAAAATCCTTTGTAAAAATGACTGTAACTTTAGGGGGTGATTTTCTATAGTCAGACGGTTCGCAAGTAAAATTCCTTTTGAATGGCGATTCAGAATGCAATGAGGTACCTTTATATACATTTTTGTTGTGGAGCAACTTTTTTAAGGGTACTTTATAATATTTTAAAAATTTTCCCTTTATAACAAAGGACTGTAACTTTAGGGGGTGATTTTCTATAGTTAGACGGGTCGCAAGTGAAATTCCTTTTGCATGCTTTGCACCTTTATACCAATTTTTGTAGTGGAAAAACTTTTTTAAGGGTACTTTATAATTTTTTGAAAATTTTCCCTATATAAAAAATGACTGTAATTTTAAGGAGTGATTTTCTATCGTCAGACGGGTCGCCAGTGAAATTTATTTTGCATGGTGATTAAGTATGCAATGAAGTACTTTAGTATTAATTTTTTGTTGTGAAACAATTTTTTAAGGGTACTAAGTAACAAACAGGCGGAAATCATAATAATAGGCTGTCAAATTTAGCTGCTAACTTCACATATTGGCTGCTTAAAAAAAGCTGCTAACTTCACTTTTTGGCTGCGTAAAATGGCTGCTAATTTCACTTGGGTTTTTGCAAATCATGACTTAAAAAGTAAAACCAATAAGTTCCGCCCTTTTAGGAGAAAAGTACAAAATCATTTTTCTATAACCTCTTATTTTAAGACTGATGGTACAACCAATTTGAAAACTCAGAGTATTTATACTGATTGTACAAGCGGCCTTAAGATCAATTGTAAGGATGGAATCATACTGGACAATAATTGTGGGACATGCAATAAGATGAAATAATAATTGCGTATTAATTGTTTTGCCAGAGGTTTCACCTTTGCAACTGAATGTACTCTTGCAATTAATTTGTCAACTTTATAATTAAATTATTGTTTCACAAAAGTTTCTGCTATCCTGCACATTTAAATTAAATTCATATTATACCATCGGACAAACGTGGATTATGTTAGAAGTTATGTGGATTATATATCTCTGGGATGCAAAAATATGCTTTTCATATTATTAAGCTAGTTAAAACTTTAATCAAAGAATCCAAGGTTAATTATCCATTTAATATCCTTAAGAAAACTAAGTATTGTGGTTATGGTTTACCTAAATAAAATAAAATTGTTAAAAATGGTTAGTAAATACAATATTTTTATTTTCTTAGTATTTGGCCATAACTTTAAATAATAATAAACAATAAACATAACATATAATCTCTGGACAGGGCCGGATTTAACTTTTTTGCCGCCCATAGGCTAATATATTTTTGCCGCCCTAAAATGTCACTATTTTTTGGATATCAGAACAAAAAATTAAGCATTAAAAGAATGTACACTAGTAATTCTTATAAAAATAAAGTGAATTTGGCCGGAATTTTTTTATCTATTCGTTAAATAATATTTTTTTTATTAAGTTACGATTACACTTTTTCTCTGTCTCTGGAGACTTTGTGTTACGTTGGTAGCTAAAAAATTACCAAAAATTGAATTGAGAGTGTTATGCAGTAAAATTAGCCCCCCGAAAGACATTACATAAAAATTGCTGATAAAAGAAATCCAGGCTGCGCAAGTAAAATTGCAGCAGTTCGGTAAAAAAAAACCGCCTAGTTTGATACAAGCTTAGGAACGAATACCACAGATTATATTATCTAAATTGACAAGCTGGGAGGCATCTTGATCTGCACAAACTAGGTTTGTGGAAACCAAGGAGATTGAACCTACCTAGAAGCAGCCTTCCCGCTTGGCCGTGCAAACAGCGCGGGAGAGAGAAAGAAGAATAAATGTAGTATCTTTATCTTTCTCCTCGTGCTGATTGATAGGCGAGGAGGAGTATGTACTTCGCCGACCAATCAGCACGCAGGGCGAGCGAAAAAAAGATACGAGACTTATTCTTCTTTCTGTCTTACGCACGCTGTTAGCACGGCCGCCGGAAGGCTGCCGCTAGGTAGGTGTATACTCGAAGGTGCGGACCGATCGGTGAAGGCGTCTCCTAGGTGCGACCTTCGAGCATATACCTCCTAGAGACAATCTTGCCGCTTGGCTGTAAGAACAAGCGTGCGAGAGAGAAAAAAGAATAGGTTATAACATAACCTTTCTTGCTCCAACGGACTGATTGGTCGGCCTCTTCCCGCTGACCAATATACTCGATGGAGCGAGAGAGAAACATTAGACATCAATTCTTTTTTCTCTCTCACACTCTCGTTCGCACGGCCAAGCCGCAAGGCTGCCTCTAGTAGGAATATGCTCGAAGGGTGCGGCCGATTTGAATAGGCGAAATGACGATTTATTTGGCCATGTATACCTGCTACTAACCTACTTGGGCACCCTCGAATTGCGCACCGTATATCTGCTACCTGACCTTAATACGAATTGCCCATTGCATCCAAAACCACCCAAATCTACAGTACCTGAATTGCGCACCAGACGATTCTTATATTATATACTTATGTGAATGTATATAACAAATCTCATACCATTATATAGAACGATAACAAAGTCATCATAGGGGGAAAACATGCCAAAAAATACACACTACGTGCGCCAGGCCGGAACTTGGCCTCACGCACTACTGTGCGACTAGATACCAAAAATCGGTGGTGTTTTGTTTGTGTATGCGAAAAACAAACAAAAATAAATTTATTATAAATATTTACAAACACAAATAAATAGCGATTGCTGCGATTTATCAAAATAACCATTAAATTAGGTGTGCAATGACCCACAGTAATTTTTTGTTCAGGTTAATTTTGGTAAGTTAAATGAATATTTTTCCCCAATCATCCTTGTACGATATTATAAACCCATTGATTTTTTTTGGTCTGTATCCGTAAAAAGATATTTGGAACTTCTGGTTGCTGTTGTATTTATGGTTTAGAGCCAGATAATGGTGCCATTTTTAAAATGTGCTGGCAATTGCTGCATCTAAGGGGTCTAGGCTTCTCGGAGTTATATAACGAAAGTAAGAAAGGATTTAGATTGGCTGGGTACGTCTCAAGTTCGTCAAATGACCGAAAAATCAAACTTGTTTAAAAGAAAACCTTTGTAAAAATAAGAGCTTAAGGGGAATCTAGACTCGTATAAAAGGACTACAGCATAAAAAAATGGGAACACAAAATTAGAGAAAATTCGTATCATAAACTCGACTATCAAGCTTTAGAATAAAAAATGATCAATGTTTGCGATGTACATTTACTGACTAAATGGAGTTATAATTGTCTATTTGTTTTCGTTGCACCGTTTTACATGATGTACATACATAAATTTACGCCGGTCTAGCTAAAGGTGAATTGAAACCCCTATTTTTGAATATTCTAGTAATTAGTTGTCAGAACGTCATTTCGTTTTAAATTTAAAACGTAATTCACATAAATTAATTTAAATTGCACTAAAACGTGTTTTGAAGAGCTTATGGCTGCTACTTGAAAATAGCTGAGATATCTTGAAAATTTTAATGTTAATTTAATTTTGGTTTATTAATTTTGATATTTTGTTTTGATTATTTATTATTTTCATGTACAGTTGTATGTAGCTAACCAGTAAAATTTTATTTTGACACATATAATTGGAAAACAAATGCACCTGGAGTTTTTGCAGATGAGACGTTATGGGTTCTACAAAACATATTGTTTTTAATTTTCATCAGTTTATTGGCGGTCTTAACTTAAATACGGTTTGTAGAGAATAAAGAAATTTTGCATGCAATTTGGGCTTGTGCAAAACCGAATGTTTATTTAGCAGTCTACGTACAGAGTTAGCATATTACTTTTTTGGGGAAGAATGATATTGACCTCAAAATAAATTCTGTTTTTTGAATTTTGGGACTTACCAAATTCTGACGAGCCAAGTTACTGATCAAGATGCCTTCGGGCTTTTCCTTAAGACTTATAGTAGCGTTTGCATAAGGGTTTTGCATGTTTGTGAAAGTTTGGTGATGGAAATTAGGCGGGGATATTTTGACCTATAAAATCGTTGCTATAGGCACTTTTGGATTAATACCCCGAAAAGTTCCGCGTAAAAGCCTTTACTGATTTTTTTCTTTGTGTTTCCATTTATTTTAGGTCTGTACTTTAGTTTAGGTTTTATTTTGGCTTCTTTTTTTATATATTTAATTTTTATTTTATTTAAAGACATCATCGATGCTGATATGACACGAGGTATATCAGTCAGATAAAGGCTTGGTTTTCTTTTTATCCTATTTCATTTAATTTAGATTTAGTTTTTGGTGTTTTAATTGATAAATAAAATTTGTGATCTGTGAGATTTTTTTGCCAATTGTTATTTTAGTAAGAAATCAAAGTTTGCTTTGAGAAAAATATTATTCGGTTTTTGAAATTACCGTTTTATTCCGTTCTTCGATTTGAAAAATAAGTTGTACGAAAGGCTTCAAGTGATGAGACAGGATTATCAATAATAATTTTCCTAAAATTATTATGCCCGTTTTAGTATTTTAACTGTCGATCGCATATAAAATGTATTCAGCTATGTTTTTTTACGTTTTGGTTTACTGAAAATTAATTAAATAATAAACAGAATTTATTAGTTTATTCGGTGTAAATTTCCAGTCTACTATAAAAAAAACAAATGGTTAGAAATTGAAAATATTATTTTATTCCAGGTATTTCTATTTTAAAGTACCTGATACATTTATTACCCTTTTCCGCATCTACTATTACTTTATTTAAAGAAAACTGCCGCCTTTTGAACGATTTTGTATTTTAGAATGAAAATAATAATCCGGAGAAGTCAATATAGTCTTACATAGTTTAAATTAAATTAAAGATTTTGTGCGAGGCGTTGGAAAAACAGAAAAACAATTTTATATACATATATATTATATATATATATATATATATATATATATATATATATATATATATATATATATATATATATATATATATATATATATATATATACAGGGTGAGTCTGTGAAGTGAGACTCCCCGTTTATCGCTTTAAATATTCAAATTGGGAAAAATGTTTTATACAAAAATATTTTGGTTTTTGCTGCTTTATATTTTGCAAACAACGTTATGTATACAGGGTGTATCAAAAAGTCCGTACAAGAACAAAGTTCTTTTTTTTTAAAATGACTTCCTATATTTTTTGTTACATTTTTGTTTTCTGCATAAAATTCTAAATATTTTTTATTCAGCATATCATATCCCTATATTCAAGTGTTTACGAGATACCCGCATTTAAATACAAGTTTAGAAGGGAAAAATCAGCTCATCTTTTAATGTTGTTTTACGTTTCTATGGTTTCAGCAGTTTTTTGACAGTTGCATAATAACCATATATGCTATAGAGATTAATAAAAATGTCAAAATGACAGTTTTATTACTCTGGAAAAAAATTGTTTTAATCGTTTTTTTGTTTGTTTAAGGTTTTACCTATTTATACTCTTTATGTGATATCTAATTACTTATTAATCATTACTATGGCTGTTTTGTCACTCTACAAACACCGCTAAAACCATAGAAACGTAAACATTAAGAGACAAGCGGATTTTTTCACTCTTAGTTTGTATTTAAATGAGAATATCTCGTAAACAATTAAATATAGGGATATGATATGCCAAATAAAAAATATCTAGAATTTTATGTAGAAAACAAAAATTTAACAAAAAATATAGGGAGTCATTTAAAAAAATTAACTGTCTGTACGGGCTTAATTGTATACATAAATTAGGCAAAAGCAAAAAATTTTTGATAAATTTTCCAATTGAATATTTAAGCAATAAATGGGTCACGCAAATATATATATATATTATATATATATATATATATATATATATATTATATATATATATATATATATATAAAAAAAATTTTTTATACACACGCTTGGCCCTTAAGTTTACTTCTACCGTTATTTATATTAAAATAATCTACTTTTAAACTTCTAATGTTTAAGGGGCCAATCATTAATTACGTAACGATGATTTTGACGATTTTTTGACCTTTCCTACATAAAATTTTTTAAACCCCCCTCTCTCTGCTTACGTAAGATTCAATCTCGTTTTTCTAAATAATAAAACGCTGTGAGAAAAGGATCAGTTACACTAAAACTCACAGTTGGACGTAAATCAAAAATTTTTATTCCTTAGCAGATAATTTTAGGTTATATTCTTTTATTGCTATCAGATATAGATTATCTTTATATTATTATAATAAATTTCTACTTGTTATTTGTAAAATATTACGTAAGAATGGGTTTTACCTCCTCCCTGCCTCCAGATAAGGGCATGTATAGACTTTTTTAAACCACCCTTTCCTTCGGGACCCTTACGTAATTAATAAATGGCCCTTAATACCTTCTTATTTTATTCTGGGTTAAAAAACATGGCGTTAAAACTTGGCATCTGTGTCATTAAATCGGATATAAACAAAATAGTACCGCTATACCCACGGTACAACATCACGATTAACTTGGCAATAAAATAATAGGTCGTACCGGTAATAGCTTTGAACTTATAAAAAAAGGTCCATGAGAAAGACCCAACCCTGTAGTTGCACTCGACGACCATAATAAGGTTGTATGAATATTACAAAATGAGTTGAACGATAATAAATTTCCTTTTATTATTAAAAGGTATTTAAATACTGGATTCAAGGTAACTATTTTTTAAAACTATCGGTTTTGGCCTTAAAAATCAATATTCAAATGACTTGGTTTCCTACATCCGCTTTTCCATTTTTTGCAAAAGTACTTACATACCTTTAATTTTCAAATTACAATAGCACTTTTGTGAAACCTCAAATCAAACACAGTGGTTTAAGAAAACACAATTTTATAATTCAAGTAAAAAACTTAATTTTATTAAGATGGTATTTAATCTGATTAGATGCTCATAATGTATTCCATTATGTTCTATATAATCTATTATCAAATTCCATTCTGACATTTTTAAGCAATTTTTCTAAGTTTTTTTGTGTTAAAATACTTTGGCTTTTAAATAAACAATAAGTAAAAGCGATCAAATGTTTTTTACAGTTTAAAAAACAACATATATAACCATATATAGAATTAAAAAAAAAATTGACCTTCGACCAAAAGTCACAAAATGTTAAAATTTGATAGATATCATTCTTCTACGACGTTTTAGATTGCAGATATCGAAACATTTCATAGAACCTTTTTTTGTTCCCAAGAACATTCAAAGCTATCATTAGTGAATTGCGGGTATACAGGATTGTGTTAAAGAAGTTGTTTGTTGGAAAATTCAAAATTGGACATACAAAAGTTGAGCTGTTGGGCGCTTATGGGGAGAACCATTCCTTGACTATAGTATAAGTGGTTCTGGTTTCCCCTACTTGTATAACATTTATGCCAAATTACAATCTTTCAATAATAAAAGATTTTAAATTGACACCTTGTATATTTGTGTGTGAATTCCTTGCAAAATTTCTAACTAGGGTCAGCTTTATGACGATATGGTCCTCGAATACTGCTTTGACATTATCAAAAAATCTAATAAAGCAAATAAATACTCCCAAGTTTAACGAAGCAATAAATAGCCTGTTAAATTACAATATTATTGCGAGTACGTGTTACAAACAATATGTATTTTTTCATGAATGCAACTGTTTGTGGGTCAATGGTAATTTTAAATAAAAAAAATCTCATTAAGATTCCCCGCATTCAGAGCGGTAACAGGTGCCGAATAACCATTTGTCGCACTTTTTCTTAAATAGATGACGAAACTTATTGTCATCGTTCAATTTCACACGATTTCTAGAACATTTGCCGCTGTTCGGTCGCGTAACCGAAAGTTTTATTGCTTTTAGTAGTAACAATTTTATTAAGTCTATACATATGGTTTTATTAAATCTAAAGAAAATAGACTTCCATATTTAATTTGTGTATTTAGATATTAACATTTTTTAGAGGGGCTAAATTTATTTTCGATTGGTTGGCAAATACCAAAAGCTGAAAAAACAAGTAACTAATGGCTTCAACCTACCTGAAATTTGTGAGTCATGAAACACTCTCGTTATTGCATTAATTTATTAGATTCTTTGATAACAAACCTATTCTAAAATGTGTACTGTGATTGTTTTGTAGACTGGTTAAAATGTAGAAACGTCGGGTAAAAACAGATAGTGATCCCGTCGAGACGAGAGATTCTCGTCTCCAGTATCGTCTCGTTTCTCTTGAGGTCTCTTGTTCTCTCGATCAGATAAAAGTGGTATGGGGTACCTATGTATAATTAAAGATTTGTATATTTTTTTTCTTCATTACATACTTTCTCTCTTCTACGAATAATTTCATTTATATGTAGTTTCGCAGACTCTATGGTAATATCGCAGGGTAATGCAAATAGTTGTTTCCCAGTTAGTTAGTGCTGGATAAGGGCACTGAAACTTTTGCGTTATTTAATGCCAGAAAGTCTATTAATTTTCATTCCTTACACACATCCCTGGATAACATCTAAACATCTAATTGATTAACCTTGTTAGTGATACTTTCAAGATGACAAAAACGCAGTGCATTTGTCGCCATAGCAGATTATAGAAAGCTTGGATCTCTGTTACAATGCAGAAAATATTTTTTTGTAACCTGTCCAGTTTGTATGTATCCAATATCAGATCCTACTTGGAATACTGTCCTCATGTTTGGAAAATGGTATTATCCACAATAAATCAATTATAATTCCATACAAAAAAGATCCGTTTGCCTTATTAATGACCCCAATTTTGAAAAAAAAGCTTTCTTTTTTTCTCGCCGTTTAGCTGTAGGGGTGTCTTGTGTAGGTAGATTACCTCCTAACAGCTTTCAATAGGGCAACAGTTTTCTGTATTCTCTTTCATCTTAGAAGCCTTAATGGTCCTACTTTATCTGTGGAAATGTGGACTGTGCATCGCCAGGTCTTTCTTTCCATCCCAAGCTCGAATTATTTGAATCCCGTATTAATAAACTATTTTTTTGCTACTTTTCAGGCACCTACATTATGTTAGTACCTAGACTAAGACTTTGTGAACTGTCCTCGGAAAAAAAATGTTCTCTAGAGTTTCTGTAATAAATAAATAATAAGTTATCACAAATAATAAATCCACGTCTATTTAAAAAGCTCTTTTATTTGGTTTGTTTTTATAATTGAAATAACGTAAATATAATCTTTAAAACCCATCATTACGAAAAATGAGCAGATTATGGTTATTTAAAAACTGTCTTTTAACTATATGAACGTTGATTTCCCAACAGTAATTTTAAAAATTGGGATTCTTTTTAAAGATCATTAATCCCAATCAGTTTCAGAAGCAAATAATAGTACGTAATTTAAAAACAACATTAATAAAAATTATAAGCTTCTTACAAGATAAATTGTATATTATTACGCAACGCAACCTCCTATTCATCACTGCAAATTTGTTTTAAAATTGAATATAGCGCATCGTTTTAGGAAATATCTTATTATTCTCTTTCCAAGTTTGAAATGAAAGGATTTGTTTTGTTTGCGAAGGAAATTAAGGACTTTTTCCTTTATAAATGGTAACCAGAATAAACACCTTGCATATAAATTTATTTTGATCTAAAAACACGTCAAATCTCTTCTTTAATCTATTATAGAACCATGTTCCAAAAATCTTTTCTCAGAAAAAAATAGTTTCGGCGTAAGTACGATTTAAAGTTCCCGTCTGGCCCTTTGAATTTATCATCAGACCAAAAAGCCATGTGACGACACAAGGGTTGCCGAGTTCAAATAATAGTTTTTTGCTCCGTAATTAATTTCACTCAGAGCGGAAAGAGAAAATCCATCTCGTTCCTTTATTCCAGTTTAAGATAAATCGGTTTAATGTCAAAAATGCAACATACTAAATGTAAAGGGTACTTTTACCGTCAACATCCATCGCGCAAGCTGACTGTGGTCTAAGTCCCAAAGCATGAAAAACACCTATTTAAAAAGGGGATAAACAGATTAGCCAAAGGTGGCTGAAACAAGGAGGTGGTAGAATCATTTTTCCTGATATCGGGTAGTCTTTTTAGGACATTCATCAATAAGTAAATTGTCTAAGAATACCCTAGTTGGTGGGTAAACTCCATGGTAACGACAAGAAAAGTTTATTAAATACTCCTCGCTGAGGTTTACCTTAGACCTTCTGAACTACAGCAGCACGGAAGTAAGGATAGAGATAGTCAATCTATGCAATTTCTGTTAGGATGAGGAAAAACACCTGGTTTGCAAGTCTCTGTCAGGAAACGCCGAAGCCGACAAGGTACAAGTTTGTAAAAAGACCGGTCTTGATACCGCAACCTTAAACAGCATGAAGAAACCACAATAGGATTGTTCTAACCCATAGTTTTTGTACCGCCATGACAGGGTTTTAAAACTGTTGGAATCACGCAAGAATTAGATTAGATTAGATTAGATTATTTGAGCGGAGATGGCGAAAAATGACCTCCACCACTGCAACCTTACCAGATTTATTGTGGTTTCTCCTATCGTTCTTTAGAGTACCTTGTCTAAGCCCGTCTTCTTAACTAGACTCCAGAGTCTCGACACTGGCCACTCCATATAACTTGCCGGTTTTGGCTTCTCCTTCCCAAGCCTAGTAAACCTAAGCCTGCATAGTGCTTCGCAATGGCACCACACATGTAAGGCTGTTTCTTCAGCCTCCTGGCAGAACCTACACAGGCTATCCTCCACCAGGTTTATTCTTTCCGGGTGCTTGTTGAGTTTACAATGACCTGTTAGTTGACCTACCGTTATCCTTGCGACCTTACGGCTGTGGCTCAGTAGGTCCGATGTAAACTTGGCCGAGCAGGTCTTAATGAACTGCTTTGCCTGTCGTTGTCCCGGTGTTTGTACCCACCAGCTTTGAAACTGTCTGTCTACCCAACTCTTAATAGATGCTTTGAAGAGACCTGCCGAGATACCGCAGAATGGTCCGGGCCTATCATTTCCGCGGCTGATCCTCTTTTGGCTAGGTCGTCGGCCTCTTCGTTACCTGGATGGCCCTCGTGGCCTGGTACCCAGGCTACCGTAAGTTTGTTTTCCAGGGCCTGTATACAGTCCCCGACTAGTTTGGAAGTAACTTTTGGGGAACTGATGGCCTTCAAGGCCGCTTGGCTATCTGAGTAAATGACGATATTTTTTCCTTTACTCCCTTTTTCTTTAATCCTCACGGCGCAATGCACTATTGCTGCGATTTCCGCTTGGAAAACCGTGGCGTGCTGACCGAGACTTAAGATTACCTTTTCTCTAGGCTTATCTCCATAGATGCCAGCTCCTACACCCTTGTTGGTCTTGGAGCCATCTGTATACCAGATATGATCGGCTTTGATTGGAGGGCCTTCCTTCCAGTCCTCCCTATCTGGTATGAAAATACGGAAGTGTCTATTGAAGATGAAACGAGGGGTTGTCCGGTCTGAGGGCATCTCAAACAATGAGCTGACCTCTTGGTCCTCCTCTATTTCCCATCTTGGAGTCCTTCGGTGTTCTATAATTGGACTTTGACCTCCTTTGAGCCTATAGAGTACCGCCTTTACTTGCCCCTGTATGTAGATGTGGAGTGGCGGCAGGTTTAGCAGCACTTCCAGGGCTGCGGTTGGAGTTGTTCTCATAGCTCCCGTGATGCATACGCATGCTAGCCTTTGCACACTTTGAAGTTGTCTGATTGCTATGGTCTGTGAGACTCTTGCCCCCCAGGCAACTGAACCATAGGTTATCATGGGTCTTATTACCATTTTATACAACCACATGTTCATCTTTGGGTTAAGTCCCCAGCTTTTTCCACAAAGTCTGCGACATCTCCCGAGGGCAATTTTTGCCTTCTGAACAAGTTTGTTGAGGTGTGGTCCCCAGTTCATCTTTTGGTCCAAAATGACTCCTAGATACTTAACCTCTTTTGAGAAGGGGATTTCCACTCCATTGAGGTTTGGACATCTGAGTGCCCTTAGTGCTCTTTTCTTTGTGAAGGGAACAATAACGGTCTTTTGTGGATTAACCGACAGACCTTCCTCGTGCTTACCTCTAACTACGATGGCTATGTCGTCTGCGTAGCCGAGGCAGTGAAACCTCTCTTTGGCCATTTTTGCCAGAAGGTCGTCGACTAGGATCGCCCAGTATAATGGTGATAGCACACCTCCTTGTGGGCAGCCCCTCCCCACCTCAGCTTCTATGGTGTCGCAAAAATTAACTTTGCACTGTTTTATGTCAGTACAAAAACGACGAAGTTGGAACGCTTTCTGTATATTTAAAAGGCTCTTGCTTTGCTTGGAAATCAAAATGACCGTTCGAAAAAGATTCATAAACGATCACAAGTTTGGTTAGAATACTAAAGGGATTGTGTAATACACCGTCACCCATCGGTTGGAACGGGTTTATTTGACTAGGCTTGCGCGTGACCCTCAAATGAACGGTTTTTTTGCGGGGTTGGAACAAACCTAATAAATCTAAGGTTGTAGTAAAAGTGGACCAATATAACTAATGCTATTTTAAAAGAATCTAATCTGATCTAATAAAGGTATCTTATTTTGTTTTTATCGACGAACTGGTAAATAATGAAATTGCGAAGTTCGGGGTAAAGGAATTAACTTTTTTTTGCACTGGTTAAATTAACAAACTTTGGCCATGTGTTCTCGACTTATTTCAGGTCAGTAAGTAATGTCACTGACTTTATTTGATCCAAAAAGGGAGTCGTCAAGGAATAAATTATTCTTCAGGCGAAAGCTATTGAATCAATACTTTAACATAATGGGATTAGCAACAGTATACATAAGCCAATTGTTACTTTAATGTAGGATTGATATGCAAGAGCCTTTACATAAACGTAAAACATTCTGTAACAATATATAGAAACTGTTTGATCTCAAAACTTAATGCAATGCAATTTAATTAATTACGTTCGTTTATGAACACTTTGTCCCATTGCACGCAAAAAAGTGATTGTATTAAATATGATTTATTTAAAACTTTTATTAAAAAAATTTCCAGGTTTTTTTTTTAACAGAAGACCAGCAATAATCTTAAGTCATGATGCGGGAATAATAGAAGTAAAAAATATATCTTCCTTTTAAACGTTGTTTAGAAGTGTTAACAATATTCTAAGTGCAAAGAAAATGAAATTATCGCCAACAGACATAGTTTAAGTTTAACAATGGGCTAATTATGGATAAGAAAACATTGAAAGTTTTTTTCAGAAAATTGCTGAAAGAGTGTAGAAAAGTCTAGATACTGTGGCAAGATGTTGTCAGATATGACTTCAGGAACCGCTAACACAAAGAGCCAGTGGCACAGGACGGGTGAGTGACCTTTGTAACTCAAGACACTCAGTAGAAATTTTCGGTAATGCAGATGGAAATGGATGATTTTATCGACGCTACCAACACCAATGTGTAATGTTTGTAACATTACAAATGATAGTACGGCCCTCCTTAAACTTTTTACTCCAATTAAACACCTGGGTTTTTAATACTGTGGATTTCCCGTGTTGTGCTTGAAGTGTTTGCAAAATATCATTTGGCTTGGCACCATTCTTTACAAGAAATCTTACTATCAAGCGTTGCTTAACGAAAAAAAAAACTGCGTGTCCTGTCAGTTTGACAATCACTTAATAATAACAATGGAAATAACTATGACATGCACGCCTTTTAGATACCCCATTGCAAAAATGCAGACTGAATTGGAGTTGTGTGATTATTTGGTTCAAATAATAAAGTTCCGGGTTATATTTTAATTTCCTTTAAATCAACTGTCAACCAGGTCGGGTCTACGGCACGAAAGTGTGTATATAACACGAAATGTTTAACCTATTTTTCCGCCTATTAAAACTTTGGTCTTGTTTACGTAAAGGTATAAGATTTGGTATGTAAATTCACATAAGTATACTAATTACCTGTAAAAACATTAAGACATTTATGTCAAGTTATTTTGCTGCTGATTGACTCATCAAAATTATGGGGTACTTCCCGAGGGAGTAGAAACTTAAAATTTGCTATGTTACTAGGCATTAGGCCACAAGTAAAAAAAAAATTAAAAACTGCACATTTTTACTCGCAAAGATCTGAAATAAGGCCGTAATATCGTATTTTTGGGGGGTAGTTTAAAATTTTGGAATCTGATTGAATCTGACTTTCTATGGCCAAAAATTTTTTAGAACTTAAAATGCATTCAGAATTTTATTCACTAAACAAATAAAATTGCCACATTTACCTATTAAACTTCAAACCAGGCGCGATTTAAGGAACAATAAAATGAGCAATTTTCGTACTTCCTATACCTTCCTTTAATCATTTGGTTCTACCTACAGAGCAAGGCCCACTGAGAAAAACAACAGGCATGGGAACCTCCCCCATTTGTTTCCATTCATTGAAGTCCGAAAAAAGAGAGGGGATCCCACCAAAAACACTTAGTAAAATAAGAACCTATCCAGTAATCTCGGGCTCCTAAAGTACTGAGATCTAACATTAGACCAAGTTCTGTCCACACTTTTGTTCTACTCTTTTTTGAGTTGGCAAGTTTTGTTACTAACTCTTTGTATTAATAAAAAAAACCGATGTATTAATTATTATTAATAAAAAAGACGCTAATACAGACAAATCAGTAAAAAACTAGCCAAGTCAAAAAATAGTGGAACAAAATTGGGGACAGAAATTGGTCTAATTTTAGATCTCAGTACTTTAAGAGAAAGACATTTTTGGATGGGAATTTGGCCCGTTTTTACATAAGTGTTTTTGGTGGGTCGAATTAAACGCCTGCTCGGGACTGTATACATCAGTTAAAAAAATCAGTGAATTGGGTAAGCAAGAAAAAATAAGAACAATGATTAAATTATCATAGAACTAAACATAGATCCGACTCCTACATATTTAAAGCGTTTGTAATGAAATAATACTCTTAAACTAGACTAATTTATTACGTATTCTTCCGAGACGAAAGAACGCAAACAAATAATTCTTTAAAGATTCATCTTAATGTTGAAGGTCAGATTGAGAAAATTATACACATTCTACTTTATACAACCTGCTACGTGGTTAGTCAGTCATGTTAATTTAACAGCATCAGAAAGAATGATAGATATCTCATTGCAAAAACATTTGTGGGGCTCTTATTCTCAAAAACAGAGGTTTGTAATGTATGCTTTTTTGTGCTTACAACGATGAAGCGGCTAATTGGCAGCGATTAAAGCGTTATTTTTTTTTAATACGAATTTAGGGCTCCAATTTTCAATTCTTGCTTGAAATTTAATTTTTAAATATCAGATTTCTTTATCTTAGGAAAATCCCGTAGGCTTTACTACTCATATACCGTGCGGGTCTAAAGTGAAGTAGAAAAGGTCTCTGTAGATAACAGCTGGACCATAAGTCCCCATACTTTTTTGTCTCCTGGACCACTTGCCATATTTTTTGGTTTAAGTATATTAGTTATTCACTTCAAACGTGTTTTTGACAGCCGACATGGACCTCTTTCTAGCCGTAGTCGACCATTGGGTATCGATATGGATAACTTTAGATACCATTGGTCTACACACTCTAGGAAAGAAGCGCATAAAGGGGAAAGATCAAGGCTTCTCAAAAATATACTGTGAGATTGGGTGCATGAGTAAAACTTGTTGCCCTATTGAAAACTGCAAAAGTAGGCTTTTTTAGATGGAATAAAAAATGCCAAGTGATGTGGGAGAAGCCATTGCCTAGATATGGGAACAGTAGGGCCTGATTTGGAACAGATATTGAAAAGGAGCAATATTTTCTGGCTTGAAAAAGCAATCCAAGCTTTGTTGAAGCGGCCTATAGGTAAAATATGTTTATGTCATTTAAATTCTGCTAAAGAGTGATCATCTGCAATAACAAATGTATATTAATTGGAAAGAAAACTGGAGATCCACGCGCGAAGCTCTGGTGGTGTACCGTAAGAGGAAAGTTTCTTTTTACAAAGAATTCTTGTAAAAGTTTTTATAAACAATAGTAGTAAATTTACCTCCTGCGGGTTCGAAACATTCAAAGTTAGTTAAGGATGGATGACTAGTCAAATAATTTTCTTTTGAGTTGGCTAACTTGTTCATTATCGATGTACCCTTATATTTTTAAGCATAAGTTCTAAATCCCCTTCTGTTTGTCTCACCGAAACTAAAAATTTTAAAAATGCCTATATAGTTTATTGTAAGAATCAGCAATAGAAAGCATATGTCTTTATGTTAAGCGCTCTGGAAGTTGTCATTGCCAATATTTTTACAGCTATCGAATAAACTTATTTTATATTTTTCCACTAAGAGACCTATTTTACAGTAAAAACTTTATGTTCACAGCTGTGTAACCATTTTCAGTGGCAAAATGAGTTGGTTCGTCAATGATAAATGTTACATGCCCAGACTCTTTTTCAATGCATTCAAACCTCTTTATATTAAAATGCTGTATCGATAAACTGCCTCTCACCTTACTTCGAAGACACAGTATGGTAGTCTTTAAGTTTTCTGTTTTAACCTCATGTTCTTCGCTAAAAGTGCGGAAAAAGGTGTTTTCGTCTGCCACCCACGTAGAAGTGTGTGGCCTGGAGGAGGCCAAGATTACGTATTGTGTGGGACACTTGGGGCTCTGCTAGAAACTGCTTACATCCCTGCTTTTAAGAAGCAAAATGCCTCGTAACGGAGCCGAAGAAAGATCAGACAAGACAACTTATTTTAAATATGTAAATTATGCGCGTTGTGTATGCCCAGTTAAGCTTTATACAAGTATCGTTTTGACATTTATTTGAAAATAGGTCTCTTGTATGGTATACGATTTTAACGTTTATAGTTCAAGTACCTTTAACTAACGATTCTTGTGGGTGGAGTACTATTTCCTCAGTTATTATTTTTAAATATATTTTCCAAATGTCGCTGTGGTTTTAGCTTTAAAATTATTATAAAATTTGTTTTACGTAAAACCAGCCTATTAAAAGTAAAAAATTTAAATAATTGAATATATACGAGATATATTTTTTTTAAATTCCGTTAAGTTGGTTATGAACACGGCAGTGGCGGCTCTGGGATTTTCAATTTTTTTAATCTAAAAAATCAGACATGGATCCTACATCAAATATACACCAAATGCTACTGGCCTTAAGGAGAACACTTTGGTAAAGAAAAACTTTATTTTGGAATTTTCAGAAAGAAAGTTGAGAAAAAGAAAAATCTATGTTTCAAAAGCAAACCCTCTATTTGTATTTTTTTCGTGAATTTGATCAAATTTTGTCATTAAATCCCCAATTTCGCAGAATTATCTATGTTTTTCTAAAAACCATAGCCAGTTAAAATTTTTTCACTCAACAATTTACTTATGCAAACATTTATTTCAGTTGCCTCTAATTTCAAGGAAAATCAGATATTTTTAAGAAATTTGGGATTCGACAATAAAATTTGATCAAATTCGCGAAAAAATACAAATAGAGGATTCGCTTTTGAAACTTAGCCTTTTCTCTGGAGAGGGGGATCCCAAAAAATCAATTTTTTTTTGTAAATTCCGAAATAAAAATTTTCTTTACCAAAGTTTACCCCTTACTGCAAATGGTTAAAGACATAAGTCTATAATTAGAAGGGAGAATTTTAAATCTTGTTGTGGAGACTTGGTACCAAGTGACCTTAAATTTGTTTCCCAGGTTAAAGTGTGGTTGAGAAAAATTGTGTATGCAAAGTTGGCTGAGAATGCAGGAGGCATTTCAGGAGAGTCTATAAGTAGGGGAGACCGGGGCTGGTTGTTACAGGGGTAGGTAGTTACAGCGGCAATAGTGGCCGAACGGAAAGAGATAAATTAAGGCTATAAAAAACAAAAGATTACGTCACCATCGGCCCCTCACGCCGCGCGACTCATAGTGGCCCTGACGTTCATGTGTAAGGAGCACGATCAGGCAGTTGTAAACAACGACGGTTAGTAACTTTTTTGTTTTTTAGTAATATTGGTCCAAAATCCGTTGCCTGTAGAAGGTGAAATGTGTTTTGTGTAAAATCCATGCCCTAATGATTTCTTTTTGCAATGAATGTACGTTCATACACTTACATTCATTATCGTATTTACTGCGTAACCTTAAAAGGTTAGTTTTGGTGTTGGGGCTAGAAGTAACATTTGCGCGGGGTAGGTTGTGGCATGTAAAAATTAGCCCCGTAATATTTTTTTAGGACTGACATAGTTTAAAAAAAGTAAAAAGGTGGAAAAGAATAATGGAAGAAAAAGAGAAAAAAAAAGCAAAAAAAAATTCTCTAAAAAGAAAGGTTTTACAGGACTCTGATGAAGAAAGTGTAGAAGATGACTTTTTTTGTCTGATGTATTGCGAACCATTTGACCAGAGTTCAGCTGGCGAGGAATGGGTTCAATGTTTAGTTTGAAAGAATTGTTACATGTGAAATGTGCTAAAGGAAATGTTCTGTCCTATACTTGTTTGAATTGCGAGAGTGATTGTTTAGAATTTAGTAACTGAATAACATTATTTAGTTCTTTGGAGTCTGATTGTTTCTGATTTTTATTTTAAGCGCAAAGATGCTAAGCTGGTCGTTTTTTGTTTTTGTTTGAGAGAAGTTTGATTTTTATTTTAAGCGCAAAGATGCTAAGCTGATTGTTTTTTGTTTAAGAAAACTTGCATTTTTATTTTAAGCGCAAAGATGCTAAGCTGATTATTTTTTGTTTTTGTTTAAGAAAAGTTTGATTTTTATTTTAAGCGCAAAGATGCTAAGCATATTGTTTTTTGTTTTTGTGTAATAAAAGTAATAATTATTAAATGATACTGTAATTAATGTGCTTGTTTTGTAATGTAACTTTTTACCCCTTGTGCTGTAACAATCAGCCCCTGACGTGTGGTTGAAAGTGACACGCCTCTTTTCTTAGAATTCTTTCGATAATTCCAATTCTAGTAGTCTGTTATGTAAAATTATGTTTAAATTTAAATCCTAAATAGTTACTTAATCAAAGGAGCCTATAATTAAGTAATATAATCGCTAACATAAAAAGTTGTGCCATTTTAGAAAAAAAAATGTCACAACCAGCTCCGGTCTCCCCTGCTCTTATGTATAATAGAACTTATTTTATTTTATTTGTGTCTACCAGTTCACAGGTAATTAAGATATATTTATGTACTACCCTTTTATCGTAAAATTAACCAAAGTGTCACTTTTTTTAATATTTGTTCGACATCTATAAACACACTATAAAATGATGTAATCAGTTACGTAAAAGGACAAAAAAAGTTAAAATTACTACGACATTGCCCTTTAATTATATTGTTGTGTAAAAAAATCGAATTTAAATTGCAAAATATTACTTTTAATTATTATTTATTTATATATACGTTGAAGCAAGTGGTTACATAATACATACATATACTCGTAGACATTTAATTTTGATATTGATAAACAAGGTAATAAAAGTATAAGGCTAGTTTCTTTGTTTAGAATCAGGTATTTTTTATTTTTTTACCCCGTATAAAGGTATAAGCATAGAACGTTTTAGTTAACTGAAACTCAAACAGCAAAAATATGTTTTTCGGTCCGTAAGCAATCGATGACAAAACGTCCGCAGTTATTTCTATTTTGTTCAAAATCCAGCCTTTGCCACGTTGAAACACCGTTTCCCTTCAAATCAGTATGTTAAGCAAGACTGGGTACCAGTTTCCGTTTCGTCCTGATTGTGATAACATATGTTTACGGATAATAGCATTCTCGAGGGAATCGTGTGCTGAAGGCGTAATGGCCCTGTTTTTGCAGCCCCAAGGAAGATCAGGAAACTCACATCGATCGGAAGTATCGTGTTTTGCCTCGGTAACTGGAGAATGATTTCTAAAAGACTTCATATTTTGGCACGTGGTAGCGCGGTCTGTAAACGCCATGGTCATACATATGGTTGCCGAAAATGACATCTTTTTTAAAAGAAAAGGTTATGTCTTAACTGCTCGTGCGCAAATCGAGAGAATCCACTGAATTGTCTCTGAAAAAGTGTGTTTAGTCTGTAGGTGTTAATAATGCAAAAAGGTCGCTCTGCCTTTTGCTAAGCCTGATACGATGCACCGAGCTGGCGATTAACTAGTATTAAAGTCATAAAATGAGGATAAAATTTAAGTAACCCTCAAGCAAACCCTATGGAGCTGCAAACTGGCGTCCAGCGTCCAGCAGCAAAGCCGAACTGCGCAGGGCCAAAACGCAATGGTAAGGGTCCTTAAGTTTTGCTCTCCTTTAATTTGTATGGGAGATCCTTTTTAAGATTTTTTTAGTAGATTCGCCTAGAGTTATAGAATTATTGGACATTGCTGGAATTAAGAAATTCGCCGAAATATTACATTTTTAAATTTTTCCAATAAATACCGTCTAATTTTCATTATCTAAAATTTTTCTTCCCTTTAATTCATATGGAAGAGCCTTCCTTAGGTCCTTCAGAAGATTTGCCCGAAGTTATAGAATTTTTGGACATTGCTGGAACTCAGAATTCAGTGGAAACCCTGAAATTTCTATATTTTTTTATCAAATTCTACAAGTTTTAGCACTTTAATAATTTTTCTACTCTTAAATCTAAATGGGGGATCCTTCCTAAGCTCCTAGAAAACATTTGTCAAATGTTATATAAAATTTTTGGACATTGCTGGAATTAACAAATTCGCAGAAATGACAATTTTTTAAATTTTTCTATTAAATAACGTTAAATTTTAATACTCTAATATTTTGCTCTCCTTTAATTATTATGGGATATCCTAAGGTCCTGCAGAACATTTGCCTAGAGTTATAGAATTTTTGGACATTGTTGGAATTAAGAAATTTGGCGAAATATAACATTTTTGAATTATTCTAATAAATAACGTTTACTTTAATACTGAAATTTTGCTTACCTTTAATTCATATGGGAGATCTTTTCTAAGGTCCTTCGGAAGATTTGCCTAAAATTATAGAATTTTTGGACATTGCTGGAACTCAGAATCCAGTGGAAACCCTGAAATTTACTTCAACTCCATGCAAACACTGGGTTGGTGGGACGATGTTGGAGCTGGAATATATGGACAGAGGCCGAGGGCAGAGTTTTTCTTTAGCCTGGGCACTCTCGCAACCATATTTCCAGCGGAGGTATTTACTATTGACATGTGTGCTAGATCGCTGGTTGATTGGCACTGCACACGTAAGACAATTAAAATATTCTCCGATAGTCAAGCAGCTCTTAAGGCTCTTGAATCCAGCCGGTACAATTCGAAAACCGTCTGAAATTGCAAGGATGCGCTGACCAAACAATATGGTTACACTACTGTGGATACCTGGACACACCGGCCTAGAGGGTAATGAATCCCCAGACCTCCTTACCAAAAGGGGGCGGAGACAAAATTCACAGGGCCGGAACTGGTCATTGGTATATCTTATGGAATGGCCAAGCAGTTCATATCAGCTTGGACACAAAGAGAAAATCTTCGGTACTGGCATGGACTTCCAGGTCTCAGACGCTCGAAGGCCTTCATAAGCCCACCGAACCAACAATGTAGTGTCAAACTACTGGAGCAATCAAGGGTACACTTTAAAACTCTAGTGGGACTGTACACGGGACACTGCAGATTAAAACACCACATGCACAAGATCGGCCTTGTGGAAGACGTCGAATGCCGCATGTGCATGGAGGGGGATGAATCGGCAGAACACATAATGTGCTCGTGCCCAGCAATGGCACGACTAAGATTCGCAATCCTCGGCAATGACACCTTGTTGCCGGGGGAGGTGAAAGATCTCTCTCCCAACAGGATCATCAGATTTATTAGGAGTCTGGACCTGGTGGGAGAAATATAAAAAGGTGTGAGCCACAATAGACCGATCGGTCGCGGTGGAAGGGTGTTATACTCACTCACTTTAAACCTACCTACTTACCAAACACTGGGTACACTCATTAACTGGATGAGTGTCCGTCAGTGAACATCGTGTGTCGTTATATGTGGTTCGAATTCCATAATAAACTGTAGATCCTATCTAAATGATATTACACATTAGTGCGGGGTAGTAAACGGCAACTAGGTTTTTAAATAACAACCATAGTGGTGCAGTCAC
Organism: Listronotus oregonensis; assembly: GCA_019359885.1. Taxonomy (NCBI): domain Eukaryota; kingdom Metazoa; phylum Arthropoda; class Insecta; order Coleoptera; family Curculionidae; genus Listronotus; species Listronotus oregonensis. Next base: position 756,416 of record JAHBCN010000041.1, read on the forward strand.
ATACCTAATATTTAGGCCTTTGTGTGATGTCCTACAGACAAAAACATCCTTCAAATTATTAATTACCCTTGAATGACTTTACTGGGAAAATAACAATCATTTTGATCTGTAAACAGGTTGCTAAGAGCTGGTGTGGTAATGGCGGAAAAAAATTCCAAGTAAATGCTTTTACCGATATTTTATAACCTTTGACAGAGTCCAAAATGCTACTTTTTATTTTGAAAAAATATTAAATGTACATTGTGTGCTAATTTTTAAAAAGTTGCTTTTTTGCCTTTTTCTCCTGTAAAAGTATGTTTTCTGTAACTATTTTACTGTGAGCGATATCAAAGGCCAATATATCCCTTGTATATTACCTCGTATATTAGGTGCTAGACAAGGTTTTTCTTGAATGACAACGAATAATAATACTAACATTATCAATGAAAATTCTTCATTGGTTCAGTTTCAGTTCAGTTGTGGCCAGACTATAGAGTAAAGAAACTGGGTCAAGTGTAAAGTGCTACCTAAAGTAGTCTGGCAGTTCTTTAAATGCAGAATATTTTTTTTTATTCGGAAGGATAATACTACTTTATTACTTTCTCGGAAATTTTAGTTTCTACCGGAAAATTATAATTTTTGCTTTTGCAAAATAGTTTTAAAATCATAATTTCTAATTATAATTTAACCAAGTTAAAGTTTTAATAAAATTATATTTAAAATACTAAATACATCGACAATGTAATGTAAACTTTTTGAAAGCTGTTTTTGAGTTCAATCTGCATGATGGAAATTACATTCCGGAGAAAATAGACAGCAACCGACATAATTAAATTTAATCCTTTTAGAATTATTATTTTTGTTAAAGTTAATAAAATTGTTTTTATAGTGGGGCTAACATAATTGTTAAAAAAAAAATTAAACTCCATAATAGTTAACAAATGCATATTAAGGAGAGGTTGGAGACATCATCTGGTATACAGATGGTTCCAAACCGAGTAGGTAACTGGAGCGGGCGGGTACCGGAAAATGAGGAATTCACAATTCTTCATTCCACCAGGAACACACAGTTCTGTATTTCAAAGAGAAATATATGCTTTACTGCACTGTGTAAAAGAAAATAACAGAAGGGCTTATAAAAACAAGCGGATCTGCATAATAACAGACAGCCAGGCGTCACTGGGGGCACTAGCAAACCCCAAGGTAACGTCCAGGCTGACATTGGAATGCCAAAAAGAACTGGACGTCCTGGGAGAACGCAACAGGGTAACTCTCCTGTGGGTACCAAGACATTGGGGAATAGAAGACAACGAAAAAGCGGATGAGCTAGCAAGACATGGATCATCCACACCATATTTTGGACCAGAACCTGCTCTTGGAGTGAACAAAACCACAGCACGAGGGCAAACCAGGAAATGGATTCGAAACAAACACAAGGAATACTGGGGTTATATACCTTGATAGAATAAGACTTGGAAATTGCTTGATAAGGGACCCATCCAAAAGAACGAAGGAAGAACTTCTTAGACAAAGTAGGAAAATACTTCGCATAATAGTAGGGTTGTTAACAGGGCACGATAACCTAAGAGGACACCTACACAAGATAGGCTCATATAATGGGGACCCAAGTTGCAGAATGTACGACGAGGGGAAGAAACAGCTTAGCATATACTGTGCGAATGTGGAGCATTGAATCACAAAAGACAGGCTTTATTTGGGCAACCGAAAATAAGCCCACAGGAATATATCAACAACCAGTCTCGGGGTTATACAGACTTGTAGAAGGAACAAGACTAATGGGAGGATTGGCACAAAAAGTCCAAGAGGCTCCGCTGCCTCCGGTAGTGAATCAAGACGGCTCCCAGGGAAGAAGAAGAAAAAGAAAGCAACTGGGTCAAGTGTAAAGTGCTATACGTAAAGTAGTCTGGCAGTTCTTTAAATGCAGATTTTTTTTTTATTTGGAAGGATAATACTACTTTATTACTTTCTTGGAAATTTTAGTTTGTACCGGAAAATTATAATTTTTGCTTTTGCAAAATATTTTTAAAATCAGAATTTCTAATTATAATTTAACCAAATTAAAATTTTAATTAATTTATATTTCAAATACTAAATACATCGACAATGTAATGTAAACTTTTTGAAAGCAGTTTTTGAGTTTAATCTGCATGACGGAAATTACATTCCGGAGAAAATCGCGAAAATGTTTAAGCTTTAAACAGATTGAAAATAGACAGCAACCGACATAATTACATTTAATCCTTTTAAAATTATTATTTTTGGTAAAGTGAATAAAATTGCTTTTATAATGGGGCTAACATAATTGTAAAAAAAATAAACTCCATAATAGTTAACAAATGTGTATTAAGGAATATATAAAAAACATTGTTTTTATGTGCGTGTGTGTAAAAACATTTTTTTTGGCTCTGTTAAAAGTGTTATGATAACTGACAAATAAAAACCTGCGGCCTGCAGAGGCTCTTAGCCTCCGAACCGCCAAATCTTTAAATCTTATGTCCCTTTCCTAAGACACCAACGGTACGTTAGTACTTAAGTTTAAGG
>JAHBCN010000042.1:0-47500 GCA_019359885.1 Listronotus oregonensis
TGGCATAGTAACCTTTATTTTTATTTTTATAAAAAAACAATGTAATAATAATTAGTCTCTAAATAATGTTAAGGAAAAACACTAGCTCAAAAGTTCCAAAAATGTTGATTTTGTTAAATTTAACTTATTTTATAACATAAAAAGCTCTACTCTATCTTATTAGACAATGGCAAAAAAAAGTTTTTAATAAATTTTTAAATAATTCATAAATACTAATTTTTAAAAATAACAATAGAAAGTAAAAAAATCTTCAGAAAAAGAACAGAGTTTGGCATTTTTAGAAAGTCATCTTTTTTACCAGTTAACCAACCAAAAAATTTTTCCCGAAATTTTAAAACCCCCTTTTTATCAACTGGGGGAATCAACCCTCTTATTATTTTTCATCCCAATTGCGGGAAACTTTTCACAAAAAAAAATTTTATAAACATACAGGCCTTAAAAAAAGGGGAAAAAAAAATTTTTAAAAAAAATTGGGGAAAACATTTTTTCCCAAAGGCTAAAAGATGATGGGATTTAAATAAATCGAATGTTGTTTACTCTCTTCAATGCATAGAATGCAACAGTAACTATATAGGAAAATTTTTCCCCACTTTTTTAAAAAAAACCCATAACGAGACATAAGAGCATTGCAGACTCAATCAAAAAACTTTCCCACGAACATGTCCTTACCCCCAAAACATAACATAGTTTTTTGCTAATGAAAAAGGACTTAATAAAAAAAGAACAAAAAAAAAAGATTTTTTTTAGAAATGGTGGAGTTTTTTGGGATAGTTTTGCAGGGTAAAAGAAAGATATTGACGATCTAAGCATAATTTTTTCCCTACCTATTAGAAAATTTAAAAAAACAAAATTTTAAATTTTAAAAAATTTTTTTTTTGTACCCCCCCCTATTTTTATAATAATTGTATAATAAAATATAAAGAATGAAAAAATCCAAAAAATTTTTTTAAAAAGAATTTTCTAAAAAATTTTCCCCGACATGCCATTTTATACATTTTTTTTTGGAAGAAATAAAAAAAAAAAAAAAAAAACCCAAAAAGGTTTTTGTCCTGATAATAACTATGTATTGATTTCGATATGTATTAACTTAACAGTTTTTTTTCAAGATGTTTAGAAAACACTAGAATGTATAAATTTTAAAAAAAAATTTTAAAATTTAAAAATTATGAGCACTAAGATGTAAAACAATAAATTGATTATGTTTCTTATAATTTTTTCCCTTTGAAAACTATTTGCACGTAAGTTTTATTTTTTATATTTTATTATATTTTTTTTTTCGTTTTAAAACAATAAGTTGCATTTGTAGTTTAAATTTTTTTTATTGTAAAAGTTTTTTTTTTATATTGTTAGCCTTGAAAAAGAAAAAATAAATTTAAAAATCGGCTTTTTAAAAAAAAAAAGGGGGTTTTTCTTCAGCCCTAGATCGAATCCCCAAGAATTTATAATTTTTATTCAACAGTCGGTCAAGACTCCCCTTTCCCCACTTTTATATATATATAAAAAAAAAAAAAAAATATTTATATTTAAAAAAAATTTTTTTTTATATTAATTTTTTAAATAAAAAAAAATTTTTTTTCTCTTTTTTAAAAAAAACTTTATTTTTCCCCGGGGGGACAAAAAAATAAAAAAGGTAGGTTTTATTAAGAAAAAGAAAAAAAAAAAAAAAAATTAAAAAAATTTCCCCTTCCTTTAAGAACGATAAATTTTCTTTTAACAATAAAAAAAAAAAAAAAAAATTTAATTAAATATGAGAATATTTAAAAGCCTGAAAAAAAAATAGGGAAAAAATTTTGTGTAATATATTTTTTGTTCCATGTTGTTAATTATTACGTTAAAAAAATTTTTTTTTTTAAAAATTTTACTGGTTTGAAGGTAGTAAAATTTGATATATAAATTCCTAGGCGTCCACTGGCAATGGAGGAATTGGAATTTTAACGGAGAATCTCCATAAAAAATTTTTACATTATAGATAATATAATTTCATAATTGTTGACATTTAAATAAAATTTTTTCTTTTTCTTAAATTTCAAATATTAATCACATTAGTAGTTACCTTTAATACCTACCAACATGGAGGCAGGGATGTTAGACACATATGTGGTTTTTTTTTGGTTTTTTCTTTCCTTCTTTTTTTTTCCCTTTTTTAAACCCTTTTTTTTCGTAAGACATTTTTTGGTTATAAATCCATTAATTCACCACTTTTTAAATTACTTTAACGCCTATCCAAAGGTTTTTTTTAAATATCACCGACCATTAAAAAAAACCCCATGTTCTTGAACTGAAATGTTGTGGTCTTTAGCAACAGATTAATATAAAAAACACAACATTCATATTTCTTTTAATACCATCATACCCAAAATTTTTTTCCTTCAAACCAGTAAATTTTTCAAAAATAAAATTATTTTAACGTAATAATTAACAACATGGAACAATAAGCAATATATTACACAAGAATGCCAACTGTTTTTCACACAATGGAGTTATTTTCCGCTTAATGCGAGTAGCAGTAAGTAGATATTGTCATATTTAATTAAAATATTTTTTTTTTTTGATTGTTGAAAGGATAATTTATCTTTCTTAAAGGAAAGGAATTTTTTTTTAATATTACTTTTTTTTTTCTTTTTTCTACTTTTCTTAATATAAACAAGCTCATTCACTAATTGTACTTCCATTATTGTAGCCCCAAAGGGAAAAAAATAAAGTTTTTTAAAACTTGGAGTAGCACAAAAGCATTTTTTATTTAACAAGCCCCCAGGTTAATACCCCAATAAACAAAAATTTTTTATATAATATATATATATATATATATATATATATATATATATATATATATATATATATATATATATATATATATATATATATATATATATATATATAATAAAAATATAATATTATATTAAAAATAAAATAAAATATAATATAATAAAAATATTATATTAAAAATAAAATTAAAAATAAAATAAAAATATATTTTAATAAAATATAAAATTAAAAATAAAAAAAATAAAATTTTTTATTTTAATAAAAATAAAAATATTATTAATATAATAATAATAATATTAAATAATTTTAATAATATTATATATATATATATATATATATATATATATATATATATATATATATATATATATATATATATATATATATATATGAGGGTGTTGTGTTTTCTTAAGAGAAGTTTTTTTTGCTTAAAAAACGGGGAAAATTAATTAAAATCAATTTTAGAATGACCCTATATTTTCTTAGTTAAAAGAGATACAGATTTTCTTTTTATTTTAATCTAAAAAGAAACCATATTAAATTATCTTTTTAAAAATATAAGACACCATAGATATTATTTGGTTTTATATGCGAGTTATTTGGACTTTATTACTTTAAACCACAGTAGGCTTATATCCTAGAAACAAAACTATGTTGACATTCTACTTGTTATTACTGCTTAACGTTAATTTTACTTTTACTGCAAAAGTTTGAATAACGCTGTTTTAAATCAATATGGTATTACTAACGGAAAAATAGATGTGATTTCAATAAGTTCAAAACAATAAAAGCACAACAATTCAGATATTACATTAGATGGTCGTTAAAAAGTTATTTCGTTTAATAGTACTTACAATTAAAGACTTTACCTATCAGAAAGGAAATATGTGATAATAATTTTGAACGTATACTTGTAGAATTAGCCCCACCGCTCAGCCGTGCAAAAGAGCAAAAAGAATAGAAGTATAAATAAAAGATTTCTTTCTCACAATTGTTCCAATTGGCCGGCGGGGAGGGGCTTATACACCACCGATCAATCAGCGCGCAGTGTTATTTTTCACCGAAATTCAATACTTATATTCTTCTTTCTCTCTCGCAAGCTTGTTCGCAGGGCCAAGCGGCAAGGCTGCCTTTATAGGTATATGCTCGAAGGATATTAATTAATAAAAGTATGCGGCTAACTAACATCTTTAGTTATCGTGTTGCATTAAAACCATTATTAGTTTATTAAAAATAGTTTAAATACAATGAATAATTTCAAAAACATTTTGTTAAGGAGCACCTAAATGATTCTTTTTAAAACTCTTCTTTAATAAATATTAAAATATCTATTTTCTTTTAATAAGCTTAATTTTTTTGGGTAATCCTATAAATATAGTTGTCGCAGCTAGTTATTTATGTTATCTCTAAACAACTTTTGCTACATCAATATTGACCTTTAGTCTACAAGTTACAAAGTCCTTTTTGTAGGGCCTATTCAGTGGGTTGTATCCAAAACGCAATGACCTAAGAAAGCAGCTTAAAGTTTCGACAGTTATTGCCTAAAGTTTCTCTAGATCGTTGTTCGCCTTTGAAATCAGGCTGTATAAATAAGTTTAGTTAAGTCCTAAAATAACTATTTCCCTATTGAAGCTCTTACCTATTATATTGTTACTTTTTTGAATGCATGTAACAGATCCGGAATTCAGCAGTTTAAAATTAGTATTATTTTTTTAAAGATTAGGGACAAGGAATCTAGGTTGAACAAGGAAAAGTAATCTTTTATTTTATACTGTGCTGTAAAATACACTTTTAGACACTTGGTTCTAGTCTGAAAAATGAATTTTTACAGTATTGAGTCCGGTAAAAAAAATTCCGGACTAGTAAGACAAAACTTTTTTAAGTGGAAAAGTGGTCATGTGGCACCTTGTTTTAAAGGCCCTTTGATAGTCTACTCAACACCGCTTTTTTTAATTGAACTTCATCTTAAATATTTTACAAGAAACTGACAAAAAATAACTATTAATTGCAACAGAACTTTACTTACCTTGTAACCATTTTAACAATTGCCTAAAATGTTCACCGCTCTCTTCTTGACAATAAAAAAGTCGGTTGCAGGATTTACTTCTAAAATTATTTAAAATTTCCGAGGTAATACTGTCACACACATCTTCTATACTACTTTTAAATTCCTGTATTGACTCTAGCTGCGTAACCTATACATACATATTTTATGTAATACCACACAAAAAGTCAAGAGGTGTCATATCAGGTGATAAAGCCGGCCATTTTAAGTGGCCACGTCTGCCTATCCAATGTTCCGGATAATTTTCGTCAAACCATTCTCGGACAAGCCTGTACTAGTCAGGGGGTTACAATAGACCGATCGGTCGCGGTGGAAGGGTGTTATACCCACTCACTTTGAACCTGAACTAGTGAGGGAGTGCATTATCTTGTTAAAATGTAACATCCATGTTAAATTCATTTTTAAATCAAGGGGTGGATATGAGTTTAAAGCATATCTAAATAACGTTGACCGGTTAAATTTTCATCCACAAATATTAAACCCATAATATGATCACTCAAAATACCCGACCATACGTTAATCTTTTCTGGAGTTTGAGTGTGACCCTCTCGAAACACGTAAGGATTTGTGTCTGACCATTAAAGCACATTTTGCTTATATTTGATTTTATTTGAAAAACGTACTTTAATCACTAAAACAAATAGAGTTAACGTAACCTGGATTCTGGTTTATGCGTTCAGACATGACCTCAAAAACTTTGTCTGGGTCCTCTTCCGTTAGTGGGTGTAACATTATTATTTTTTTTTTTAGATATTTTATTTAAAAAATATGAGCAAAAATTTGCATTCATATGTGTCAGTATGACCACTAGAGAGAAAACAGAACGCAGAAACAACAACAGGATATGCAGTGCATCAAACAAAAACAAAAGTTATTTAACTTCAGAAAACAATTAATGTGTTGTTAAAATATAAGAAATAATAAATCGGAATGCCTGATTTCTTAATATTAAATAAATGTTAGTTTTTGTTGTATAATTTCAATTTTTTTTTTATGTGTGCAAGTCATAAAATAAAAAATATAATTTGAAAAATTCTAAAAATTTATTATTATACAGCAAAAAAAATTATTACTACGACAAATTTGGCATATTTTCCACAAAAATAATTTCTATTTAGGGTTACCATTATTCTACATCCGTATTTTCTCTCCGTATACCTACCTACTTTCCTAGGGTTCCACCAATAATTCTAACCCCCTAGATCTCTTTCTTACTTCCACCCCCGAACTCTATTAAGCATCAGTAACTGCTCCCCTTGGTCGCTCTGACCATGGTTTGGTCACCGTATCATACTCCACTCATTTTGAGGCAACTGAAAGCATGCCGCCACAAACCATCTGGCACTACAATTCGGCCGACTGGGATGGTCTGAGAGATTTCTTTGCCAGCTACCCTTGGGATCCTACCTGCTTTTCTACTTTCGATCCTTCCGAAATATGTAAACAAATTACCGAAACAATTCAACTAGGCATTGAGACCTATATTCCCCACACTAAAATTAACCCCATAACTTCAAATCACAAACCGTGGTTAAGTACAACTTTTGCACAAATTCTTTTCCACCCCTAATCTCTGAAGATGGAATTGTCTCTACCTCTAAAGGAAAAGCCGAACTATTTGCCAAACAATTTGCTGCCAATTCTACGTTTGATCTTCCTATTAATCTTCCTTTTCCAACATTTGTCCCTGTTTCTCATAAAATGTCCGATACAATTTTTAAAGTCAAACAGATCAAGCATATTCTTTCTTCTCTTAATACTAAAAAATCGTCTGGGCTTAATGGCATACCAGCAATCGTCTTAAAAAAATGTTTTCCCGAGCTTGCACCCATCTTAACTCGCCTCTTTCGAATCTCTTACGACACGGGCATTTTCCCGGAGAGTTGGAAAGCTGCACGTGTGCAACCTGTCCCCAAAAAAGGATCCAAGGGTCTTTCTTTCAACTATAGACTTATATCTCTTCTTTCAGTTGTTTGCAAAGTAATGAAAAAATTTATTAGTTCCCAAATCTTAAAGTATCTGGAAAAACATAAGATCTTACATGATAGACAATATGGATTCCGTCAGAGTAGATCCACAGCTGATCTTCTTTCCTTTGTCTCACACAACTGGAACAAGTCCCTTGAGTTTCTTGGTGAATCCCATCGTTGCTCTTGACATATCCAAAGCTTTCGATCAGGTCTGGCATGATGGGCTTCTTAACAAACTTCCTTCTTACGGTCCTCCACCTAAGCTTTGCTCTTGGCTTTCCAGTAGATGGTCATTGCCCCAGCTCATGCCAAATTAATGCTGGGGTGCTCCAGGGCTCAGTGCTGGCACCCACGCTGTTTCTTCTACACATTAACGATCTTCTCTCTTCCACAATTAATCCCATTCATAGTTTTGCTGACGATAGTACCCCCCACTCTAGTATTCAATTTCTTAAGCCACCGTGTAATTCTGATTTCGAAAACAAGCGCAGGTCAATGCAGATATCTCCTTCACAAGACCTAAAACTTATCTTGGATTGGGGCGCCAAAAATCTTGTTCAGATTAATACCTCGAAAACACAGTCATTTTCGCTGTCGCGAAAAAAGTCTGCAAATGCTCATCCCTTACATAGTAGCGGCCAAGTTCTGCAGAACAAAGAGTCGTTTAATCTTATCGGCGTTACTTTTGAGAATATCCTCAACTGGCACAAACACATTTAATCCATAGTTTCGGCAGCTTCAAAAAAGATTGGATTCCTCTTCCGAGCCAGAAAATATTTCTCTTCTTTCCATCTGTACACTCTGTATTTATCCCAAATCAGACCCTCTTTAGAATATTGTTTTAATGTCTGGGGAATGGCGTACCCTACAACACTTAGCATTCTGGACTCCATTCAAAGAAGAGTCGTTCGTCTTATTAATGATCCAACGCTCACAGAAAGGCTTCCTCTTCTTGCCCACCGTCGAGCTGTAGGGGATCTGTCGCTCTTCTATAGGTATTTTCACGGCTTTTGCTCGGAGGAGTTGGCCAGTATAATTCCTTCTCTGGCAGCTCCCAACAGAGCAACATGTAGTGCAACTTTCATGCATCCTTTTACAGTTCAGTTAGAGAGGCCCCGAACTTCCCGCTTTCTTCGTTCCTTCAACCCTAGAGTGTCAAGACTATGGAACCTGCTGCCCGCGGAAGTTTTTCCTTCTCCACACCACATTAAAGACACCCACGGTACGTTACTACTTAGGCATCAGCCGTCGTGGACTGTCCCAATATGTAAAAAAAAAGTATTTTTTTATTTTGTGTTATTATAGCTTGTATTTTCTCTCTATGGTCACCCCCTTGAGTAATCCTAGCAAGCGAGCGTCCAAGGCTATTACCAAAAATTTGGCATTGTTTTGTGCATCTGTAATGAAATCTATAATTGTCTTTAAAATCGCTAAGTATTAATGTTAAAATTATTCGGGTGTCCATTTGATCCAAAAAAGAAATACAGAAAACTTGGTTAGATTAACCCCGTTTTTATAAATAAGCAAATGCATACCTAAGTGGTGGAGTTGGTGTAGTGGCTAGCGTACTAGCCTCTCACCGCCGTACCTAATGCAAATCAAACTGGTTTTTTGTTACTTTTTCCAGTAAAACATTTAAACCACAATATGGAAAATAGCAGCTCAAACAAAAATAATTCTTTACTCTAAACTTTTAGTAGAACAAGTGTCTAGCAGTGTTTGAAAGATCACTGATCGGAAAACGCTATTCCAATAGTAACCAATACTTAACACCTACCTCGGGCCACCACCAGGCCCAACCCTCCCCGGTTGCTTTTCATTCGCAAAGCCTGAAAAGGCAATCACGAATGTACATAATATGTAAATAATCGCTTGTACCTATTTATATTGTAAATATAGTATATAGTAGGTTTTAAAGTAGATTAAGAAGTATTGTGTTTATATGTATGAACGAATAAAGCTCTTTGAAAGTAAGTAAGTAAGCCTCTCACCGTTAAGGCCCGGGTTCGATTCCGCATTGTCTATTGGACTTTTTCATAGCTCGTGAGCTCACAGATAGCGATGGCAAAGGACTGTGTAGTATTTCTGTCTAGTAAACCCTTTCTTGTGCTTCGAAAGGCACGTTAAGCCGGTGGTGCTGCATATCTGTGTAAAAACAGTTGGTAAGCAACACAGATATGTGTGAGAGGGTGTCTACGCTCTATATAGGGCATATCACAGTATAAAAACAGGGTAGGTATTCCTGAAGCATGGGTAAGAATAATAAAAATGTGAAAAGTAACGGGTGGCGGGACTCGAATACTTTATGTTTGTACTGCAAAATCTAGTTTCAATTAAAATCGTATCTGCTCCCTTTCTCGTTATTCACGAAAAATAAAATTATTTAAAATTTTTTTAAAAATCCGAAGAAATTAGGAAATTTTCGAATTTTCGCATTTTATTTTTTACCCTTACAAATATATTGTTTACATATAACTTAGAGTATAATTATCCAATCATAATTACATAATTAATCATATTTTTATGTATTTTTCAAATTTAGCACTCAAAACTAATAAATCTATCATTTATAAAAAAATTATTTATTAAATTTAACAAAACAATTTATTGGCCCGCAACACAAATATTTTAAAACTATTATAGGTACATTGCTTTTAATTTTTTTTACTAACCCTTGTATAATTTATCTTTTTTATTGAAGTCGGCATCGTAATATAGAAATGAAGAATAACTTATTAAAATAAAGTGAGGTTGTTTATGATGTAATTACTAACTAATAAATACATAAGTATATTTAGTATACATTAAATTAAAAAAAAAGTAATTAATTTATGCATCCACATATAAATGTGAATTATTTATAAATATATGTTAAAAAGGAAAAATCTGTTCCGATACGTTGTAGTTTGAGAGAATAGGTAAAAGATTGAATGCGAAATTTGCGACATTTCCTTATTTATTCAATTTTTTTATAAAATTTAAAGGAATTATATTTTTCGGAAACCTCGAGAAATGAAGCAGATACGATATAAATTCAAACTGGTTTTTGCAGTAAAAACATAGAGTATTCGAATCCTGCGTCCCGTTATTTTCACATTTTACTTCTGCAAAAGGACATAGAGCTATAGTTAATGCTTTTCCAACAAAATATAGGACATCGTCAAAAATTAAAATAATGAATGTTTTTTTAAGTGTTTTCAAATTTGTTTTAAACTCAGAATTAAGTTGTCGTAAGTCTTTTTATATTTACCTTCTTCACTCTAAATACTAAACATTATAAAAATAAGTGGATCCTTATCACAAATTAAATTTAATTTAAAATAAAACGAAAAACAGTTAAATTTAATTTATAATATTTAATTTTCATCGGGGCCGACGAAACCGTAAAATTAACATAGTGCAAATTAATAAATACTTCGGATTTTTTGTTTAATTGTAGTAACACAATCGTTTTACAAACGAACACTAATAAAATTTTAGGTGAAGCTCTTACTTTATTTATTTGTTTGTAAAGGTATTCCATGCCTCAACTAAATCAATTTATGATAGCATTATAAAAACAAAATCGAGAGAAAATAGCTCTCCAAGAGTTTTTATATGCTGCTAGGCCCATAACAATGGACATTATCGTTTCTTGGATTTATTTAACCGAATATGGGCTTTTTAAGTCCTAAAGAAGTCTTAAAAGCAAGGCAATAAAAATAATACATTGAAGTAAATGTAACTCAATGACAAAACCAATGGGTTTTGATTTTATTTGGTTATATAACTGAATAGAAGGAGAATATGTGTGTAATATTATTATGTACTTACAAAAAAAAATTGGTAATAAAATAATTGTGTTATTTTATAACTTAAAACAAATGTAAAGTCGATTGCAACAAATAGAAAAAACATTTTATTAAACCGACACCCTTTATACGACAAGTGGCTTATTCAAAAACATATAATCGCAATTTGCTTGCACCAGATCCAGAGTAACTAATATATTTATAAATGTGTTACATTGGATAAGACAATTTATATTAGAGTATTTTGTTTGACAATAATTGTCATAGTATAAAATCATATTTTTATTTACCTACTACAAATAATTTGATAGGTAATAAGGTACAGGGTTTTTCCGTATATTTTGGAGCACCACCAGAGCTTTTATTTTAAGAGTAAGAAGAAACTTTAAATTACAAGAGTTGAAGTTATATATATATATATATATATAAAATATATATATATATATATATATATATATATATATATATATATATATATATATATATATATATATATATATATATATATATATATATATATATATATATATATATATATATATATATATATATATATATATAATATATATTTTTTTGTTTTTAAAAATATATGTATATATACATATATATATTGTATATTTACAACATAGTTTAAGAACAATAATTTTATTGAAAAATTAAAAAATACAATATTGTTTAATTATGAATTTTGTTTTAAATTTTGCTATCATAAAATCAGATGCGTCGTAATTTTTTAAAATCCAAATATCTCGAAAACGGTTACTCATATTTACTTTAAACAAGTATAACTTTTTGACGTAAAAATGACAAAACAGTTATTTAATTTACTTAAAAATGTAATAAAGGGCCGTATCAAAAAGTTGTGATTGTTCAAAATAGTAAAAAGACGTGTAGGTGGATACCCCTACAAGTAAGAGCCGTAATAAGATTAGATTCGAATCCGTCATACCAAAAAACCCCCGGATATCAATTTTTCTCCAACATTTACATTATCATGGATTTTATTTAAAATAAAGAAAAATTAAATAAAAATTTTAACACCCTGTATTTCAAAAACAAAGGCCTTGCGGACCCATATTTGAAAAGACTTTTATGTTTATTTTAGGACCCTTATTTATTTAAAATGAAAAGAAAGTACGGGAGAAAAAAAATATACAGGGTGTTTAAAAAAACTAAACTTGGTATTTTTAAACACATTTTCGATGCCCTTTTGTTTTATCTGATGACAAATTCTGACGGTTCATTAAAAATACTTCAACTTTTATAATTTAAACGTTATTCTTACTCCTAAAATAAAAGCTCCGGTGGCACTTCAAAATATACGGAAAAATCCTGTACAAGATATGGGAAATTAGTTAAATTTGAGAAGACTTTTTTTTGTGCGACCCAAGTTTAACAAATTTGCTTTTTTGGCAGGGGTATTTTAATTTTTTAAATATATTTTTTTGTTGTTAGTTTTATAACATATGTAAACCAATACATATCTTTTTAAAAATAACTCAATTTTTTTGGGAATGCTGTATAAAAACCAAGCCCATCCTAACATTATATTATTGGCTTTAAGATTGGTTAGATGGCAATGAACTAAAAAATATAAATCATGTTTTTTTTTAAATAATAAAGATAGTTTTGAAAATACTTTAGTCTAAGCTTAGATTGTTGTTCATAGGGAGCGTTCAAGTATTACGTAACCAATTTGGGGGAGGGGGGCTCTTGTAAAACTTTACGATGCGTTACAGGGGCGGCAGGGGGGTTTGAACTACGCGTTACGTAACATTGTTTTTAGGGAAAAATGGTCACTTGGTGGTTACGTAGGGTTTTACTGGGAGGGAGGAGGTACAGAAAAACGTTACGGCGCGTTACATGGGGGAGGCAGGGGTGAAAAATATCCAAAAATTGCGTTACGTAATACTTGAACGCTCCCATAGGTACGCCTTTACCAATATAAATATTTTAGTAACATTTCTAATATATTTTATGTTTATAAAATTAAAATAAAAGACTTTCTTTTAAACTGGCAATACTTGTTTGAAGGTATTATGAATTTACCAATATTTTTTGGCTTTAACATTAAAAAAACATAATTTATTTAAAATATAACCTTTGATTTAAAAAATAACACTTTGTGGAATTCTAACTTAAGGTAAATAAAACATTAACATACGCCCAAAATACGAACAATGAAGAAGGAATTAATTAAGTTTGAGCAGAAAAGAAACACGTGACAAAATCATGGCATACTTAAATAATATAATGTTAGTTTAACTTGTATTAGATAATGTAGAAAAAATTTTAAAAATAATGATTTTATGATTTTTATTTAATTAAAAAAAAAATACATTTTTGGTAAAGTATTATTTTTAATTAGTAGTTTTACTCCTAAACAAATATAATATACTACAAGAATAAAAAACAAATATAATTTAATAAAATATAAAAGTTAGAGAATATGTTATGCATCCAAATTACATCTTAAATTTCATAACCTGACATAACTTCTTTGTTAAAAATTTATTCATCTTGAAATTGCCCTGACAACGAAAATATACGTAACCTTAAGAAAGTTTAATAAAATTGTTCAAAGTTTTAAAGCTTACATTAAAAAATACTTAAAAACTTTTAATTTTGATTTAATCATTCATTGTCGTAAACTTTGTTGGAAATTCTTGTCACGTTATTAATATAAAATTCGATTTTTGATGGAAAAATTTTAATACAGGTATTTAATCATAAAAAGCTATAAGACAATTTGCATAAAAGTATAGTAACTTCGTGTCAAATACTTTAATGTATTAAAACGCCGAAATTTCTTGTGTTAAAATAAACTGAATAAGAATTATTCAAATAGCAGACTACCATTTATTACTGACTTAATAAACCCTCAAATAGTAGATGAAAAATGGAAAATCCGCCATTGACCAATTTGTGTCAGATCTTTTAATTTATTTTAGTTCACATACCATTTTGTTATCATGGTAAACACAGCTGCGCATTGTTAAAGTGTCAAATAACATTTAGTCAGCTTAAAAAATTGAGAATAAGTTGCCAAATTATGCTACTTTCCCCTTTACATGTTTCTTATCTTTAGGTTGGTAATTCATAAATATAAAAAGTTTGCCTTTTTGTTTTAATAAAACACACCCGTTACATTAATAATGCAAACCCTTTTTTGTTAACGTTAAATATTGACGTCTCCTTGCAGTAAACACAAATTGTGCCATACATCAGAAAAAACTTTTCCTTCATCTATTACCTTACTAACTCTTTTAGTCTAGCAACACGATACACATTTTGCTTAAAGATGTTTTTTTTTCATAATTATTAAATACATTTTGGTGCTCCTTTTGGCTGTACAGATCGACTGACGTCTCAACGCACACTTTTTCGTATAACGAGAAATCTAGTGGAGAACTATAAATCACAAAAAAAATATTTTAACACCTTTAAACACTTGCATATCGGTCTAATTTGAGATGAAAAAGGTGACTTTCTACTTAAAGAAATGGCGTAAAAAATATACATATTTATTTTCAAAAATAATATTTTTACGGATTTTTTGACTTTTATGTTTATTGTTACCGTATCGAAAGGGTACCTAATATTTTTATTTCATCGTTACTTTGAAAAAAAAATAAATTCATGTCGTAATGTTTCTATATCTGCTTTTTAACATTAAATGTTAAATCCTATTTTTTATTAAATCATTAATTATTACCTGACACCTTGAATTTTTGGCAACGTTGTACGTAATAATATAAATTTTCTTTACTCTTGCTTGACCGATAGCGAAAGTAATAACATAACGGACCGGCACTGGAGGGTCGGAAAATTAAAATTTTACAAAAAAGTGCCAATCATTAAAAAAAACTACGGATCCTACCTTTACTATTACTAAAGAGTTACCCATTTCAATATATTAAACTACATAAATAACATTTTGTATATGCCCTATTATTTATATTAGTTTAACTGATATATCATTTCAATAAACGGTCAATATTATATTAAAAAATACATTTCTTCAAAAAACTGTTTGTTAAATACCATATTAGCCAAAAAATTTTAAAACGTGTCTCCCTAAAATGTTTTAATCCTTGTATATAATTTTTTTCGATAGGTTTTCTTAATGATATATTTTTTTACGAAAATGAGCTATTAAATTTAGGCAATATGCAGAGGTATTTCGATTTTAGCCTGTACAGGGTGGCCCACTAAGAATGCGAATACTGCATCTGGAAACCTATCTATCGTCAAAAATGTAGTTGTTTATTGATCATTGTCGATCATTGCTATCGTAAAGTCTTGGGGCAAAAAAAGTTATACTAAAATGGCCAAAAAAAAAAAACCTGAAAAATATTTTTTAGTTTCTGAAATGATCGCTAGGGAGCGTATCTGCAATTTTAACTCTAAAAAGTGATGGTTCTGTGAATTCCGCTATATTAATGTTTCAAAACATACCTGATCATTATAAAGTCAAGGATACTCTTCACTATATCCCTAAAAATAAAGTGGGTGGGTATTCAAAAGTTTCCGTAAAAAACACCCTAAATCTTCGAAACGGCTGAGCCAATTGTAACAAACTTGGGCTAATTAAGAAGAGCTACTCTTGGGCTATAAATGTTATAATATTTAAAGTTTCGCTAGTTTCACTTGTCGCTCTAGATGGCTTTTTTTAACATTTTGACAAAAATGGTTAATTTTCTTTAAAAAAATTAAATGCCCATAATTATTTTTTTATGAAAAAGTAAAGTAATGTCTTAATAAGCACGCAAAACCAAATCTTGAAATCTTGTTTCTAACCTAAAATTTATGCCAAAGAAAATTTTATACGTCAATATATCACAAACTATAAAAGCTTCAAGACATTTTATAAAAATGTCTTTATACAAGACCCTTAATTTAAGTTATATAATCTTTTCGTGTAAATGCAGTACTTTACGAGTTATAATTAAAAAATTAAATTCCAAGGGTATACCTTTAAAAAATCCTGAAAATTCAATTTTTTGATTAAAACTCGTAAAGTATTGCAGTTAGACAAAAAAGTTACACAGCTTTAATTAAAGGTTTTGTAAAAATACATAATTTATGTCATATAAAATTTCTTGTAGCTTTTATAGTTTTTGAGTTATTGATGTATAAAATTTTCTTTGGCCTAAATTTTAGGTTATAAAAAGATATCGAGATGCGGTTTTCGCAAGCCTGTTAAGGCATTAATTAGCTACTTTTTCATGTAGAAAAAATCATATTAATGAATTAAATTTTTTAAAGAAAATTAACCCTTTTTTCGGAATGTCGAACAAAGCTCTATAGCGGCGCCATGTGAAACTAACAAAACTGTAAACATTATAACATTTACAGCCCAAGAATAGCTTTTTTCAACTAGCGCAAGTTTCTTAAAATCGGCTTAACGGTTTCGAAGATACAGGGCGTTTTTTTAGGGTAATTTTCGAATACCCCCACCCCTTTGTTTTTAAAGATACAGCAAAAATTTTCCAATAAAAAAGGTTCAGATATTCCTCAGCTTTAAAGATCAGGTATTTTTATATTAGGTTAATGTAACGGAATTCACAGAAACATTATTATTTAGATTCAAGATTGCAGTTACGCCCCGTAGTGGACGTTTCTCTTGGCCGTTGTAGTCATAACCCTGTACATTAGCCGTAAATAACTTAAATTGATATTAACAAAAACAAATGTAAAATTAAATAAAAAGCGGCCTAATACATAAATAATATTTGTTACTTTATTTAAATTATTTAAAAATCTGTAAATGTGGAGTTAAGACCGTTTAAAGAATCAATGATCGCTGCGCTACATTGCTGAACATTAACATTCTATGTGCTCCGAATGTACTGTTAATTTTTTTACGGTGTTTTTGGTTTCGAATTTATTTTTAAGCTTTAGGAGTCCATTTGCGCCGCAAAAATTAGATCCAATTTAGGGTTCGGGGCATAATGTTTTTCGCAAAAACGGTATAAGTTATCAATAATTTTCAAAAACTATATGAAAGAAAACACTTAAATCTAGGCTTCTGCTGTAATAGTTTTTTAAATTTGGATTTAGTTTTTAATATTTCCTTGAGTGAAAGTCACCCTAAAATCGGTTATGTTTAGATACTATTTTCTCTTAACTCGACTCATATTTTAAAAATCCGTTACAGCAGAGGCATAGATTATTTCCTTACCTTTAAAATGGTGTATTTTAGTATGTATGTCATTTGGGTGAAAAATAGTTACCGAAAAACGTTATCTCCTGAAGGCTTGCAATCAGAAACAACATCGCATCGATACACCGAATTTGGAAGAACCTAAATAAAACATAATATTTTTAATGCGGCTATACGAAAATTATGGTAGTGGGAGTTTGTTAGTCTCGGCCCACCGTCTCCGCGTCCTTTCGCCGGACCCCTAAGGTATAGCGTAAATGCACTCTTAATTATTTATTTTAACTGTGTTAATTTTTTTTTCAGTTACTTTTATTTGTGTAAAACATAATTATTTAATATATTTAATATTCATACCAAACTAAAGTTTGTGGATATTACATGACTTAAACCAATATTACTTTTATTTGATCAATATTCTATAAATTAATCTAATTATAATTCTTCACAAAGAATTTAAAAACTTAATTAAAACGATTTTTTTGTTAAATATTTATGTTAAAGGTGTACCTTATATATATTTATTCTATGCACATTTTTACAATAGAAACCAAGATGCGTTCTTATTTTACTAATAATAATAATTATAACAACAATAAAAATTTATAAAACTGGTTAAACATAAAAAAATATCGTTTTACTAATAGCAGAATAATGGCAATTCAAACTGACAAAAATTTATCAATTTATTTCTAAAAGACGTTGAAAATGTATTTGGAAAAGCCCGAGAAGCCATAAAACTTCCAGCCGTAAAGAAATATTGATAAGAAACTGAAAGCCAGTTGTTACCGTATACCATGTTGCAGCCCACTTCAAGATATTGAATGCTACTCTTGCAGCAACATTTCATTTTTATTATGCAATAAGTTAAGTGTCTTGAGCTCTTTCGGGCTTTACCTCTATGTAGCTTGACAGACATGTCTAAATATTAGGTGGACAAAATTTAAGTAAAGTTTTTGTTAATTTGTTTTAAAGTATATTTTCCTGTTTATTTCCAATTATAAATACATACATTTTTTTTACTTTAGTCAAAAAATCAAGTTTTAAAAATTTTAAAAATACGAAATGTAAATTATAAAATTGATACCAAATAAACCATGAAAAGTAGATAGGTTAATCGTTATCTGCTGCATTTGTCCAACAATTTTTCCACTTATATATCGATATTAATTTTTTAGAAAAATAAATGTAATGTAATAAAAAGACAACAGCTAAATTCTTTTTTAATGAACCAGAAGAAAAAATATAAATTGTTTTAAAAACGTCCAAGTATCTGATAGTGACACTTATCAAAAATTATTGACGTTGTCAAATATCTTGGTTTTTATAACTAGTTACGAACATTAAAATTTTTCGCAACTGGTGATGCAAAGTTAGATATTTGACAACGTCAAAGAGTTTTGAAAAATGTCTTTTTAAATTACAAAATTAGAAAAAATTAAAAGAAATCATATCATAGTTAAAATAAGAAAAAATATTGTGTAAAAGGCGTTGGGAAACACTATTTTTCAGAATTCACATTTTTTCGGCTCGTTACAAACAATAGTGCTTTCCCAATTGGTTGCAGAAATAACTATTTTCCAATTTTGACATTTAAAGTGTCGTTAATAAGTTCCTGGTCCACATAATCTAGGAATGATATCCATAGTTTTTTCCCCAGGTAATCCTTTATATTTTTATTAAGTGATTAATACGCTCTAATTTTTTTTTCATTTTAACGAATAGGTTATTATAATTTTTTTGATTTAAGTCATATATATACAGGGTGTAAAAAGTATGATGCTCATCATTTTAATGGGCGATAGTGGAGCTCAAAATAAGTCGAAAAGTTTATATGACATATGTGTCAAAACTTGACAGATTTTTGTCTAAACGATGTTAAAGTCATTCACTTTAAAAGCAGTTATTTCTGTAAACCCTAACAACTGCAAAATTTTGTCTTAATCGCTTATCAGTAGGTTCATTTAATAATAAATTAAACTAAATTTTAAATGTTTTAGTCTACAAATAAAAAAATAAATAATTTTTTAACAATTGTTCTCCCAGTTAAAAACTAAAAAAACAATTGGCAACAGAGCGCTACCTTTGTACGTAAGGTCAGTCGTTCAAAGAAGCTTACCGATCCGGCCACGATATTTTTGTTTGTTTTTGAATCGGGAAAAAATATGCCGATATGTTTTAAATTCAAGACAAACGTATTGCAAGTGTACCAAAGACTGATGAAAACGGAATGTGTGCGACCAAGAAATCTTATTCTTTAAGCAAAACAAAAAAGTGCTGTTTTAAAGCTAATAATTTGTGTTCTTTAAATGGATATTAAGCCTATTCTTATGGTAAGTACAATTATTTTTTAATTACAAATAAACACCAAACAATAATTGATTGTTTTTTACATAAATTTAATATCAAAATAAATTGCAGGAAGTAATTTTTATTATTTGTATGTAAATGAACATCTCCTTAAAAAAAGTGTAAACAGTGCAAAAAACTCACAACAACGTTCGAAGTCGAGAGTCGCTTCAATGAAACAGGCGCGGTGTTGCCAACTTTTTTAAACTTTGAAAGGCCGTATTTCGAAAACAATTAACTTTTGACTTATATGTTCTTGGCTTTTTCGACTTATTTTGAGCTCCTCTATCGCCCATTAAAATCATGAGCATCATACTTTTTACACCCTGTATATTATATATTATATATTATATATATATATATATATATATATATATATATATATATATATATATATATATATATATATATATATATATATATATATATATATATATATATATATATATATATATATATATATATATTTATATATATATATATATATATATACAGAGCGATTCATGAGGAAATGTCAATACTTCAGGTACGTACTCAGGGTCCAAAAATAAACATAAAAGTATTTACAAATATGGATCCGCAAGGCCTTCGTTTCCGAGATACAGGGTGTTCACCACAGAGCTGATATGCTTAGAAGTAAATGGTGGATTTTTTAAAAATTCTAAAATCTAGCTTATATTTAGCCAAACATAATTTAAGAACAATAATTTTATTGAAAATTAAAATACATATTGCTTCATTATACATCTTGTGTTTTTTTCATTTTGCCTTAATAAAATCAGATGCGTCGTAATTGTTTTAAATCCAAATATCTCAAAAACCGTTGCTCATATCAACTTTTAACAAGTATATGTTTTTAACGTAAAAATGACAAAACAATTATATAATTTACTTAAAATAGTAAAAAGACGTGTAGGTGGCTCCCCCTTCAAGTAAGAGCCGTAATAAGATTAGATTAGAATCCGTCATACCAAAAAAATCCCGGATGCCAATTTTTATTTCAATATTTACATTATCATAGATTTTATTTAAAAAATAGAAAAAAAAAATTAATACCCTTGTATCTCGGAAACGAAAGCCTTGCCGACCCATATTTCTAAAGGCTTTTACGTTTATTTTTGGACCCTGACTACGTACCTGAAGTATTGACATTTCCTCATGAATCACCTTTATATATATATATATATATATATATATATATATATATATATATATATATATATATATATATATATATATATATATATATATATATATTATTTATATATTATATATATATATATATATATTTATTTATTTTTTTTATTTGACAAGTGTCACCATCAGACACTTGGACGTTTTTAAAACAATTTATATTTTTTCTTCTGGTTCATTAAAAAAGAATACAGCTGTTGTCTTTTTATTACATTACATTTATTTTTCTAAAAAAGTAATATCGATATTTAAATGGAAAAATTGTTGGACAAATACAGCTGATAACAAATAACTTATCTACTTTCCATGGTTTATTTGGTATCAATTTTATAATTTACACTTCGTATTTTTAAAATTTTTAAAACTTGATTTTTTGACTAAAGTAAAAAAAATGTATGTATTTATAATTGGAAATAAACAGCAAAATATACTTAAAAACAAATTAACAAAAACTTTACTTAAATTTTGTCCACCTTATATTTAGACATGTTTGTCAAGCTACATAGAGGTAAAGCCCAAAAGAGCTCAAGACACTTAACTTATTGCATAATAAAAATGAAATGATGCTGCAAGAGTAGCATTCAATATCTTGAAGTGGGCCGCAACATGGTATACGGTAACCACTTGCTTTCAGTTTCTTATCAATATTTCTTTACGGCTGGAAGTTTTATGGCTTCTTGGGCTTTTCCAAATACATTTTCAACGTCTTTTAGAAATAAATTGATAAATTTATGTCAGTTGGAATAGCCGTTATTCTGCTATTAGTAAAACGATATGTTTTTATGTTTAACCAGTTTTATAAATTTTTATTGTTGCTGTAATTATTATTATTATTATTATTATTATTATAATTAGAACGCATCTTAGTTTATATTGTAAAAATATGCGTAGAATAAATATACATAAAGTACATCTTTAATATAAAAATTTAACAAAAAAATCATCAAATAAAAGAAATATTGGTTTAAGTCATGTAATGTCCACAAACTTTAGTTTGGTAGGTATGAGTATTAAATATTATTTAATTATGCTTTACCCAATTAAGTAACTTAAAAAAATTTACACAGTTAAAAATAATTAAAGCTTAAAAATTAATTAAAAACCAAAAACACCGTAAAAAATTTACAGTACATTCGGAGCACATAGCATGTTTAGTGTTCAGCAATGTAGCGCAGCGATCATTGATTCTTTAAACGGTCTTAACTTAACATTTACAATTACTTAAATAATTTAAATAAAGAAACAAATATTATTTATATATTAGGCCGTTTTTTATTTAATTTTACATTTGTTTTTGTTGATATCAATTTAAGTTATTTACGGCTAATGTACAGGGTTATGACTAAAACGGCCAAGAGAAAAACCTGGAAAACATTTTCAAGTTTCTGAAACGGCCGCTACGGGGCGCAACTTCAATCTTGAATCTAAAAAATAATTTTTTTGTGAATTCCGCTACATTAACCTAATAAAAAAATACCAATCTTTAAAGTTGAGGATAATCTGAACCTTTTTATTTAACAATTTCTGCTGCATTTTTAAAAATAAAGGAGTGGGGTATTCGAAAGTTTCCCTAAAAAACACCCTGTATCTTCGAAACCGTTGAACCGATTTTAACAAACTTGCGCTAGTGAAAAAGAGCAAAGAGCTATTCTTGGGCAGTTAATGCTATAATATTTACAGTTTTGTTAGTTTCACATGACGCCGCTAGAGGACTTTGTTCGACATTCCGACAAAATGGTTAATTTTTTTAAATTTAATGCATTGATATGATTTTTTCTTCATAAAAAATAGCTTATTAATGCCTTAACAGGCTTGCGAAACCGCACCTCGATATCTTTTTTTAACCTAAATTTATAAAAAAAATTTTATACATTAATAACTCAAAACTATAAAAGCTTCAAGAAATTTTATAAGACATAAATTATGTATTTTTACAAAACCTTTAATCTAGGTTTTATAACCTTTTTGTCTAATTGCAATATTCTAGAAATTTTAATGAAAAAATTGAATTTTGAGGATTTTTAAAGGTATACCCTTGGAATTTAATTTTTCGATTATAACTCGTAAAGTACTGCATTTACACAAAAAGATTATATAGCTTAAATTAAGTGTCTTGTAAAAATACATTATTTATGTTTTATAAAATGTCTTTTATAGTTTTTGATATATTGACGTATAAAATTTTCTTTGGCATAAATTTTAGGTTAGGAACAAGGTATCAAGATACGGTTTTGCGTACTTATTAATGCATTATTGAGCTACTTTTTCATAAAAAAATATTTATGGGCATTTAATTTTTTTAAAGAAAATTAACCATATTTGTCAAAATGTCAAAAAAGCCCCCAAGAGCGACATGTGAATCTAGCAAAACATTAAATACTAAAACATTTATAGCCAATAAGTAGCTCTTTTGAACTAGCCCAAGTTTGTTACCATTGGCTTGGCCGTTTTATATATTTATATATATATATATATATATATATATATATATATATATATATATATATATATATATATATATATATATATATATATATATATATATATATATATATATATATATATATATATATATATATATATATATATATATATATACATATTTATATATATTATACATTTTTATAATTAAAAAAGAATATTAAAATAAACAATCACAAGTTAAGAATTTCATAATGGAACATAAAGATATGTTTTACATCAGTCTGGGATTTTTTTAGAAACCTCTTGCTTGCTTTGCCTACAATCACAACTAAAAGTCAACATCGTCTTTTTATAGTTTTACAGGGGGAATTTAAAACACTGCGTACTGAGTTAAGACAAATAGCAGGACTTTTGACAAGCCACTGTTATCTAAGGAAACACTTGCAAAAAATTGAGACACATAACGGTTCCACAACATGCAGGGTTGTGGGGAAAAGGCGGAATCAGCCTCACACAATATACAATTACAATGCACTGACGTACAGTAGATATATACTGTTTTAAAACATACAGAGCGGAATTCCACTTCCACATGAACATCTCTGTGAAAACCTATTAGACCTGATAAAGGGAAGCGGACTTCTCATACAAAAAAAAGAAGCACAATAAGCCAGTTTGCTGCAGTGCAAATATAGGCGACCAACCCCGGTTAAAACAACCAGTTAGAACATTAAAGGAAACGCACCTTTCAACGACAAACTTTTGTACTATTATGGATCAGTGGCGTAGCTTTGGCAAATATATTCATTTTTTATCATTATTTCGTCGTAACTTTTTTGGAACTAATATTATTGATGATTGTGCTCTTGACTTAAGTCAATAAACTAAACGGCTTTCAAAATATATGTTAATTTTAAACTTGCCAAGTTACCAAAATCATCCACCCCTTGTTCAAATCAATGCATTTTATTCCTCAATCATGGATTTTTTTTTAAATAAGTATTATTAGTTTTAAAAATTACTTTTTTTATACTACGCAAGTTTAAAATCCAAATATCTCGATAGCTGTTATGTTTAATAAGTTAATTCAGGAGCACCGCACCTTTCTTAATAAAAACTAAACAGACACTAAGAATCATATACTAAAAAAAAATTATTAATATGTTTAATACAAAAACAATTAGAAATGTTTATTTTTATTGATTTTATTTTCTGAATAAAGGCATAAATTACAAAATAATTAGTTTAACATAATTTTAAAATAATGTTTATTATCTACTTGCTTTTAAAACATGAATAAATAAAAAGCATGTACTCTTTACTCAAATATAAAAAAAATATAAAGTCTTGAAAATTCCGACTAATTTTCGTAATAGGCTTAAATCGTTAAAGATGGTTAATAACACACTAATACTTTAATAAGATTAACTAACTGTTTTTCGGATTCTAAGTGCTGACCTTTCTCAAATTATAAATGTTTTTAATGTTCAAAATTTCGCCCGATACCCTGGAAAAAACTTATTAATGAGTTGGCATAAAAACTTTTGGTCCTCCTAATTTATCGCGAAAAAGTATATCAATTATTCATTTTTCTTTAACCATTATTCTTAACAGTTTCTTGTGTTTTCTTAGAATAAGGTTACATATTAAATTATAAGGGTAAATATTATTGCAATCTTTTGCAATGTTGTGCCTTTTTAAGTCTATTTGTCTTGAAGCTCTTCTTTATCATATAGCCCAATCAAATAGTACATTGTATTAAGCATGAAATAGGCTATTTAGTTTTATTGTTTTAATTAGACTATCAGGGTGCTAATAACAGTAATCTGTGGTTACCCACCAAAATTTTTGATGGAAGAATTTTTGACAGTCCAAAAACCACAAATTTTTTAAACTTTTTTCATTTTTTTTTTGATATATCTTGGAAACTAATAGTCCTACCGATTTTTTTATTTTGTACTCTTTTAAAGAATATCAAATTTTATACAATTTTTACTTAATAAAGTCTGGTCTAACTCTAACAGCAAGCGAGCTACAGCCCGTGAAAATTGTCTATTTTTGCCAACATTGCAAAAAGTCGCCAAATCCTCCTATTAACTCCTTTATATTTCTTTATAACTCGTTCAAAGTATTATGACAAACATAAAATTAATTAGGGTTAAGAATAGTTGACTTAAAAAAGCCAATAAAGTTTGTATTTATTAAAGAAGACGAAGACTTGGTTCGAAATAGGGAACATATTATCAACACATCAATAAACGCATTAAAACTTTAGGAGCTTATCTGTGAAGGTAATTCTGTAAAAATCTCATACGAAATGCTATTTACCATATTTTATGTTTTAAATATAGTGTTTTAAATATATTGGTTTGTCAAATTTACATTGTTGAATACGTTTTTTAAGTGCCTTCTGCACATATCATATCGTTTAGAAATTAAAAGTTGCCAAGTCAAAGGCAAAGAAAATAATAAAATATTTGAAAACAACAAAAAAATCCGAAGTAAATTTTAATCTAGAATGGGTCTAATAATTGATAAACCTAAACCTGGGTATGGCCCCACAAATGATGAAAATACTGCTAGGCGTTTTTTCTATAACCCACAAATAAGTGCAGAAATCATAGGAATAAATTGTGAATTAATTGAAAATGTTGGTTTAATTTTAAAAATTATAGCATCTGGCTATAGAATGTATAAAATTAATACAAATGAATTTAAATTTTCATTGGATCAGACAAAAACATTATATTTATCATTGTATAATTGGTACTATATACCCAGTACACTCCATAAGGTATTAGTTCACGGGGGTGATATAATCGAATATTTTGACTTACCAGTTAGTCAGCTTTCGGAGGATGCTTTGAAAGCAAGACATAAAGAATGTCGAAAAATTCGATTAAATAATGCCCGTAAGTGCTCTAGAATATCTGCGAATACTGATATAATTAGAACGCCTTTTTTAACATCCGATCCCCATTTAGCTAGCCTTAGAAAAATTAAATCTAAGGAAAACTCTACCAAATTCGATTTTTATTTAAAGAAGTATGTGTTTTTTAAAAATCTTGTAGATTCCCCTATTTCTTTAGATTTTTCGTAACTTAAATTCAATTAAAGAATCAAGTAGTTCTGATTCAGACTAATTAGCCTAAAATTTTATTTATGATTCATTTTTGATTATTTATTTTGTTTTGCAAGCTATTGCTTATTTTAAGAATTGGTTTTATATTAAAATTTATTTACTTATTTTAATATGTTTTATTTTTCAATTTAAAAAAATTGGTAAACTCTGTTGTATTTCGGCCACACTGTATACATGAAATTATCATGCGAAAAACCCCAACCAAAATGAAAAGTCAACGGTTCCAAGCGTTTTTTCAAGAAAACAAAACCCGAATTTTGAATGAATGTATCGGTTATTTTAGGGACACACTGTATACCCAGTCGCAGCACCAAAACTTTAAAAACCCTTTAGAAAGTATAACGAGCTTTGGATAACAATTTATTTTTGTTTTATATTGCATTTGGTGTAACAGAGTTATGATTTTTGTCCCGTCATGCCATAAGATCGTATCACTGTACGTCACCCCTCCCTCCTACCTACGCCCTCCCTCCTTCACTCCTCCGCTTTAAAAACCAAAGCTAGGGCTTTTTAAGTCAACCATTTTCAACCATAGTCAATATGAAGGAGTTAATAGGAGCATTTGGTGATTTTTTGCAATGTTGGCAAAAATAGACAATTTTTGACGGGCTGTAGCTCACTTACTGTTAGAGTTAGACGATACTTTAGTTAGTAAAGATTGTAGGAAATTTAATGCTTTTTAAAAAAGTATGAAATAAAAAAAACGATAGGATTATTAGTTTTCGAGATATAAAAAACTGAAAAAAGTCAAAAAAATTCGTGGTTTTTGAGCTGTCAAAAGTTCTCCCATCAAAAATTTTAGTGGGAAACCACAGAATACTATTATTAGCACCCTAATAAATCAATTAAAATAATAAAACTAATTAGCCTATTCATGATTACTTGGGCCCTATTTTGAATGATAATTTTATTGGGCTAATATTTATTTAATTTAACTTTAATTTAATACCCACCGGATCTAATCCTAAAATTTTATCAGATATACTTACTTATATTTTAACTAAGCCAAAAATTTTGATAAAGGATTTCTCTTCGTGAAACCCAATAAAAAAACCTATTTATTCTGTCAGATCCAACCCGGAAGCGTAATTACATACTATACTATTACTCAGAGCACCGGCGATATAGGTTGCTCTGAGTCGCAGTATAGATTGTAGTGACGAATACGCGCGAATTTTCACTTCATAATATACTACAGCCCAGAGGCGGCGGTTAAAAATATTATATAAAATGCTGTATAGCATGTTGTATCACTATGAAAATCTGTTGAAATTCTTTGGATGGGTACTTACAAAGGTATTTAAATGGGGGTTTTATTGCCTGCATAAAATCCTCAGACAGATTTGTTTTGTTTAATGTCCTGAACTATTATAAATCATTGTGTTGATACAATACTTGCTTTAACCTTACTCCCTTATAACTTTACAAAAAGCATAAGCATAATAACGGTTTGACAGATAAGTACTACATCGCGAGGGAGTTATTTCAGAGGTACTTAGAGGGAAGTATTGTCAGAGTTCTCAAATGTAGGTTGTATCACAGTTGTATATTTTAAATCCTTAGAATTAAAGTGGAAATCAAACCATTCTATTTAGTATTTAATTTTTCTAATCATTACAAAAAATACGCTTTTTATAAATACGTGATGTGCTTATTATATCGTGCTTAAAATAAAAAAAAATAAACTCATATAAATAAAACAACATTAAGCTAAAAAAAACGGACATAGTTGATATAAAATAAAATTATGAAGATAAAATAGAATGAAATAAAATACCTAACTATTAGTGGGATTTAGCACTACGTCTATTAACAAGGACCGCTTCACTTAAGGATCTTGAGGCTTTCCTATTAAGATTTTCATTTTTGGCAGGCCTTCCAGCCTGAATCCTTTTGGAACCAGACATGAGGCCAGGACTTTGTGTGCGCCTACTAATTGATGTCGGTTGAACGTTATTTTTTTCCACGCCGAATATTTTTTATATTAGCAAATGCATGTAATAGTTCTGTAGGAGTTTTAATTTTTTCAAGACATTTATTTAGTCAAACGATAATGTTTGTTGAGTTTGGTGATATGTTATTTTTAACCATTTCATTAATATTTGAAAAATTTTGGCTAAGTGCTTTTACGGCTTCATTTTTTTTAATTGTAAGGTTTTCAGCAACTGCAAGAGGAGAAGTAGTTGAATTGCTAACATATGCCATTTCTTGAGAAAAAAAAACATTACTAGGTGCTTTGCAGTTAGATGGTTCTTTGGTGCCCTCATTAATAGACGTATCCATCATGTCATCAAAAAACATATACATATATCATATCATTCATAGTTGCAAGGTTTGTTAATTTTTGTTTGTATTAAGGTTATGTTAAAGATAGTATCCATTTTAAGAATAAGTTGTGATTTACGTAGATATAATATTTATTAAAATAATGTCATAATAGAAATACATTATGAAGTATGACCGATCAATTTGGCAACAAAACAGTTTAACAAAGATAAACATCAATAACTAAGGCGTTGTGAATTACTCAAATCAATATTATATATTTTTTATTTTAGTTATGATAACGATGGACGTGATAGATAGGGTACCATAAAAAAGTTAAAAAAAATAAAAATAATATTATAAAGAGTTCATAATAATCCAACACATTTTCACACTATTAAAACATGCATACATAGCATTTTACATAACATTTTTAACCGCCGCTCTGAGCCGTAGTATATTATGAAGCGAAAATTTGCGCGTATTGGTCACTACAATCTATACTGCGATTCAGAGCAACCTCTGTCGCCGTTGCTCTGAGTAATAGTATAGTATGTAATTACGCAACCCGGAACAAACTGTAAAAAATTTACTTAAAAATATAAAAACTTGGTTTTTAATAATCTTCAATCTTTTATTGAAAAAAAGGTAAACTAAATACATTATTACAAATACAAGAAAATAAACGTATACACAAGAACAACATAATATATTTAAAAACCACATAACTTATTTTATTAGATTACTTTTATCTAAAATATAAAATTTTGTAAGCGATTTATATTTAAAATCATTTATATTCGTTAGATTTATAATTTAGCTATTAAAAATCATCTACTAGAGCTTCGTATTCTTCTATGCTTAAAACCTGGATTTTTCCGCTACACTTTTCAAAACGACGTCTTATTATTATTTCATAATGCAAGTCACCATTCGGCCTCGTACAAAATGACTTAAGAGTACCGAAACTGACAGTCCACTGAGAAATAGTTGGGGTTTCTCTATATCTATTTTCGTTGTTTAAATCTTTGGCCACACAGCACTGCATTATTAGGGCTTTTTTTCTTACAGTTGAAATGGGAAAATGCCTAGAAAAAGCGACTGTAAACTGGAATAATTCATTGGGGTGTTGACTCCCTATTTGCATCATGCTGAACATCACTAAGTTTGATCTCTGGAGATGAAACTCCCAGGAAAATCGAAAGATTCGCTCTGAAAAACAAAATATTTTATATTTAATTAGAATGGTACAAAAGTAAAATAGTATGATTTGACACTATTTATGATGTTTATATTTTAATACTGACGAAAAAGTTACAACTTTTTTAAAATTTATTAACCTATTACAAACTCGATGCTGATAAACTTTACTGTGTGGTAATTAATACAGCCATTAAAAAGAAGAAAAAAGGCCTAAGAACTTACTGTACAGGTGTCCAAAATTTGGTGTCAAACTCTTCAAATATTAAGGCACTTCATTTTCCTTATTTTAAATATGGGCCCCTGTATATTTTTGGGTCGTTAGAGGCTGACTTAAAGAACAAACATTTTTATAAATATAACCCTATCGAAATTCCTAAAATATTAAACGTTAAATCGGCCAAAATATCACTGTTTTAATTAATTATTAAACGTTATTTGTTCAAAACTCATTTTGGCATCTATTTTAATAGTAATACCATTAAATAAAAATGATAGGTGGCTTTAAAAAACAATTTATTGACATTGGAGTTTATTTAACTTACAGAATCTTATTTTGTTGTATTATAAATATTCAAGTAAATTATTAATTTAAAAAATACTTTTAAATGGTAAATAAAGCTAATTTTTAATTTGTAATACCTTTTGGCTAACATTTATGTAACTTTAACGAATTTTTTAAATAATAATTAACGTTATTAGGAAACTTTAATGTCAATAAATTATTTTTCATAGCCACCTACCATTTTTATTTAATTATATTACTATTCAAATAGATGCCAAAATGAGTTTTTAATGAATAACTTTTAATGTGTTAGAAATGTTGATAGGGTTATATTTAAAAAAATGTTTGTTTTTTAATTCTGCATCTAATGACCTAAAAATTACAAGGGCTCATATTTAAATTAAGAAAAATAAAGTGCTTTAAATTTTGTAAATAAATTTTGGACACCCTGTACAATTCGGATTAACCAAACATGACCTGAGCCACTGATTGATATTACGTTACTTAATAAGTTTCTCGCATAATTCTTTTAATCAAGCACTATTGGTATTTTTATCCATTTTTAAATTCAGTGGTGCAAAACAGTTTTTTTTAATATTTTATTTTTTTGCTTGAAATCACTGAATTGATGTTGACAAAATTTTAGAGGAAAATAGATGACCACAGGACAGGACACAAAAAAATATTATACAGTGTGTACCAAATTGGTGGGGAATGTATGGGGACCTTGGAAACCACCATAGGAAGAAAATCGGTTAAATGGGGAAAGTTTTTGACAATTATGTTAGTAAGCTAATCCCGTCTACTATATGGTTTTATCTATTCAGGTTTTTGAGAAATTTTGAAAAAACCTGAAACATGCATTTTCAAAAATCAGCCATATTTTTTTTATAAGTGAAATTTTTTTAAATCTGTAAAAACTTCTTTATAGCATTATTATATTTTGTAGAATATAACCGAGTAGTCAATTTTTATTTTCTATGGTTCGGGTTTTTAGAATCATTATCAACTTTATTTTTTCATATGGACGCCATATTGAATTTTTACGCAATCAAATAGTGATTTTTATTGTGATTTCAACAATGTATAACATGTTTTAATTTAAGAGTTTATAACCCCATTTATTTCAAAAAATAAATATTTTCTCAGTTGGCCCTGATTCAGTTAAACATCATTTTTTTTTTGTAAACAATAAAATATTAGTAAATGGCAAAATAGATAAGCTGAAGAGATATTTTACAGAAATGGGTTCGCGAACATCGCTATAACGTTAATACCGTGTTACAACAAAACTACACGTAACAAGTTAATTGAAACAACTAACCACAACTAATATTCCTACTAAAATAAAGATGTAAATTAACGAATTAAATTTTAAAATGTTGTCCATATTTCTCAACATATTAACGATATTTTTTTAATTAGTCCTAATTACCCTATGAATGGTTGACTTAGGTATGTGGAATTCTCTAACAACATCCCTTGCTGAAGATGTTGGATTTTCTTTAAAATGCTGCAGTTAGCATCTCGTTGTCGATTTTCTTTAACGTACTTCTTAGGTCGTAGTTTTTTAAAACTTTCGAATTTTAGCAAATTTGTAACCAGTTTTCGAAAGTATGTTAGTTTAGGATGCTGCCTTTCAGGAAAATTGTCGAAATACGTTTGGGAAGCTATATTAACATTTCTATTGCTTTGAAAATAACGTTGCAAAATATCAAGTTTTTCTTTAAATAATTAACCATTATACAAAGTTGAAAAAATTTTAATAACGTACCCGAGCTAACTTCATAATGACGCTACATGACATTCGCCGGAATCAAGGCCAACTGAGAAAGTATTTGTTAGGTTATAAACTCCTAAACTATAACATGTTATACATTGTTGAAATAAGAATAAAAAGCACTATTTGGTTGCAAAAAAGTCCAATATGGCGCCCATATGAAAAAGTAAAGTTGATGATGATTCATCAACTTTACTGTTTCATATGGGGGCCATTACATTTTCTTGTAACACGTATTAACGTTATAGCTATGTTCGCGTAACTCATTTCTGTAAAATATCAGTTCAGCTTATTTATTTTGCCAATTAGTAATATTTTATTGTTTACAAAAAAAAAATGACGTTCGCCAGAATCAAGGCCAACTGAGAGAATATTTGTTTTTTGAAATAAACGAGGTTATTTACTCTTAAATTATACCATGTTAAACATTGTTAAATTCAGAATAAAAAGCACTATTTGGCTGCGTAAAAATCCAATATGGCGTCCATATGAAAA
This sequence comes from Listronotus oregonensis, assembly GCA_019359885.1. Lineage (NCBI taxonomy): Eukaryota > Metazoa > Arthropoda > Insecta > Coleoptera > Curculionidae > Listronotus > Listronotus oregonensis. The sequence goes on from JAHBCN010000042.1 coordinate 32,110, forward strand.
AATTAAGTTGATGATGATTCTAAAAACCTGAAACGTAGAAAATAAAAATTGACTACTCGGTCATATTCTACAAAAAAGTTGCTTTGAAGAAGTTTTTACAGATTTCAAATATTTTCGAAAATGCATGTTTCAGTTTTTTTTCGAAATTGCTCAAAAACCTGAATAGATAAAACCATGTAGTAAACGGGATTAGCCTACTAACGTAATTGTCCAAAACTTTCCCCATTTAACCGATTTTCTATCTATCGTGGTTTCCAAGATCCCCATACATTCCCCACCAATTTGGGACACACTGTATATGGGTGTTTCTCAAAGGTGGTTCCCCCCTATAACTTTTTTATTTTTTAAGATGGGAAAATGAAATTTGGCCTTTTGATATATGACCTAAATATGCATTTAATGACGTATTCAATTATTTCTAACGATTTCCGGTTTCACCGGAAATGACCTAAACTTTTGAATTTTAAATGGAACACCCTGTATTTTTTTCACCTATTTGATAGAAAATGACATTCTCAATACAATGACACCCCATATGTCAACTTTTGACATTTTAATTTAAAAATATTTAATTTTTAAATTCAATCTAGAGTGCCATGACGTCGTTAAACAAACCAATTTTAAGTCAGGGAGGCGTAAAAAAATTGTTTTAAATATCTGACGTATTTTTTGTCTTTTACAGAAAGGTAAAAAAATTCCAAAATTTGATTTCTAGATGTAACTCAATTTTTTTAAATGGAACGATGGTGGCTCGTTGGCATATTTGAAAAGAGCATTTCTTTCTGAATAATTTGATACCCCACACTTGATATTTCAAGTTAAATCAACACTAAATAAGCAAAAAAATAGGCATGTAGTTGTTGCTTATAAAACTATTAAAACATTCGGGCCGTGGCATTCGATTTAAAAAGTCACATACGTTTCGGCAATTTTGTCAGGTAGGCTTGGAAATAAACAAAAGCGTTGATGTTTAACAATGATGTTACATTTATATTTAATAATTAAATGCGGGTAAGCTATTTAAAGTTATTGCTGTGTTTTTCAATAAGGCATTTTGATTTAAATATCGATAAATATAATAATTAATTATAATAATAATAAAATAAATAATATTTTTATAAGCAACAACTACCATGCCTATATTTTAGCTTTTTTGTGTTGATTTACCTCCAAAGATCAAGTGTGGGGTATCAAATTATTCACAAAAAAGCTCTTTTCGAATATGCCAACGAGCCATCATCGTTACATTTGAAAAAAATTAGTTATGTCTAAAAATAAAACTTTGAAATCTTTCTACCTTTCTGGAAAAGACATAAAATATAAAAGATAATTAAAACTATTTTTCACGCCTTTTAAACTCAAAATTGGATTTTAAAAAATAAAATATTTTTACAGCTACAGCTCTACACAAACATGAAGCAAATTTGAAACATGAATTCGATTTTAAAAACACTGCAATTCTTACCCAAGAAAATCATCACCAGAAACTTTTAATTAAGGAAATGATTCATATAAAAAAAGAACCACAAGCTCTCAATGACAAACAAGATATCAGCAACCTTAGCCACATATATCATAATCTAATATGTTAACCATCCTAACCCCTTATTTTTAAACCAACCTGTATAGAAATTTTGTAAATTACTTTTATAAATTAAATCTAAATAAAAAAAAATAACAAATAAAATCAACATTACTTTTCTTATAAATCTAAAATTCCTAATAAAAAAAAATAAAATATAAGCATTTTTTAACATATTCTAAGTTATTTGTACCAATACAATTTAAATAGTCCGATTACCAAGATGTTTCTTTGAGGTGCGTATTTTAAAAATTAAAAATTATTAAAACAATGTTTTTAAATGTATATTAAATCATCGTAGTGCCATTGTAAGTCGTGTATGTTTTTTTTGTTTGTTTTTCTTTTATGTATATGTAAAATCTATGGTTAATTTTGTTCCGTTTTTAGGTTGATAACCAAAAATAAATGTTTTTTTTGAAAAAGCCCAATATAATGGGCGAAACGTCAAAGTAATGTGTTTCCTTAAATAACAAATAACAAAAAACCTATACCCAAGAAACAAGAAACTTATTATATATATATATATATATATATATATATATATATATATATATATATATATATATATATATATATATATATATATATATATATATATATATATATATATATATATATATATATATATATATAATATATATATATATATATATATAATATATATTATTAATATAAAAATAATTTTAATATTTAATTTCATGTACATTTACTAAGGGACGGACATCTATTGCTGTCATATTAATTCATATTAGGATATATTCAAATTATGAATATTAAATGTTATAGATATAATATTATAAAACTTACTGTACCGTAGCAATAAAATATCAGCGTCGTGCTTTTGTTGAGGCTAAACCGAAATCCTCCTGATACTAATCTAACGCCAGGGTCAAAATATATATAGGGTTTGTGGCACTCTATTAGATGGGTCCTCATGTACCCTAACGCTCCATTCCAAGTACAGGACATCGCTTTGAATAAAGGGCAATTTATGGGATAAAATTTACAAGTTCTTTCATGCTCTTTAATTATTGCTCCGCATATTTTCACCGAACATCCATTATGCTTGCAAGGAAAGGTTGTTATTGCATGAAGTTTTTCCAGTCCCATTGCTCTCGTGAAGAATTTAGCTCCCCTAAAAAATTTTAAATTAAAATATTTTAATTGTTAACAAATTCTCTTATCCAGAGTCATTTTAGGTCGTAGGTGAAGGTAAAGAATGTGCTGAAATGTTACTTATTACAGTAGCAAGGGACAAGAGGATGCCGAATCCGAATTTCTAAACAAATGTCATAATAACTGCTTCACGACCATGTAACGTACAACGTTTTATTGCATACTGTGTTATTACAAACAAATCTTTCTGATTTTTAAAATTACTTATATACAGGGATGCGCAAAAGTCCAAAATAAAATTAATATCTTTTTAACCAGTAACTTAAAAAAACGCTAAAACACATCAATTGATTTTAAATTGTACGCATGTTTTGGCAATAAAATGATTTTTTTCAACCCCTTAGCTGCAACCCTTCCCAACTTTTTTTTTCAAATGCAAACCTATGTCGTGTATGGGCTCATTGAAAAGCTCGTAAAAATGGAATCTGACCATACCCTTTCTTTTTTTTTAAACTTATGTGGTTAACAGGAAATGAGAAAAAACTCTTTTAAAAACAAAAAAGTTAGAAATACCTACTTAATGCTATCTACGGGTGAATTAACGTTGCAAATAGACAAATAAAGTGGCAGTCAGCATTGATGATGTACACTGCTTAACAATTGCTAAGGATCATCAGTACCTAGTTTCTAAAAGTTTACGAATTTTAAGAACAGACCAACCTGGGCAGGCGGCATAACAAATTTTATTGATTTATGTGTAAAACTGATAACGTAATCTAGCATCAACATTCTTTGGAATTTATTTTTTCAGAAAAAAATTACACATAAAATTAGTTATAATCCCAAGCAATTGTTGAGTAGTGTACTTCAAAAAGAGAAAAAGGTTGTTACATTTTTTGTACCAATTTTAATGCCCTGATAAGAAAAATATTTTTGACTCAGTTTTAAAATTGTGGCATTTCTGGGTAAAATTGAAATCTGTTTAGTTTATTAATTGTGTACCTTCAAAGTGTTCTTTTTTAATTTGCCAAACAAAAATGGTATTGTCAGAAAGGCAGCGTATCGAAGACTTGATATTGTTGGGATGTGGAGATAGAATTCGGAGTCAAAGTGAAGTGTGTACTTTATTTAATGCAAAATATCCGGAAAATCACATTTCCTAGGCTACTGTGAGTAAGATCTTACACAAATTTGAAGAACATGGTACAGTGAAGGACTTGCCCAGAAGTGGCCGGCCACATGTTTTAGACGAAGATCAAAAATTGGACATTGCCGTATCTCTGCAGGAAGATCCACATTTGTCAACGGTTTCATTAGCCCAAAACAATCCTGCGACTGGACGTACGATTGGGAGGTTTTTGAAAACAGAAAAATACCACCCATATAAGGTATATCTTGTCCAAGAGCTCTTGGAAAATGACTATGACAGGCGTTTGCAATTTTGTGAGGAAATAATGAGGCGATGTGACGAGAATAATGGGTTTCCACTGAACATACTCTTTTCGGACGAAGCTACTTTTAATTTAAATGGAGTAGTTAACAGGCACAATTATCGATTCTGGAGTCAGGAAAACCCACACTGGATATGCGAAGCTCATACGCAGCGTCCTCAGAAAGTAAATGTATGGGCAGGCATCATCAACAACAGAATATTAGGGACATACTTTTTTTAGGGAAACCTTACAGCTGCACGCTACTTAGACTTTTTACGCTTTGAATTAGTGCCTGCTTTAGCTGTTATGTTTCCCAATGAAGCAGATCCAGATATTCCCACTGAAACACTTTGGTTCCAACAGGACGGCGCTCCCCCACATTTTAGTATTAACGTCAAAGAATATCTCGATGAAATATTTGCAGGACGCTGGATTGGACGACGTGGTACAATTGAATGGCCGCCACAGTCCCCAGACTTGACGCCATTAGATTATTTTTTTTTTGGGATATCTGAAAGATAAGGTTTATCAAAATAGGCCGGCTAATATTAAAGATCTAAAAAACAGAATTGGAGTGGAATCACCTAACATACCGGCTAAGGCCATTCGGAATTCCGTAGACGGGTTTTACCATCGCCTAGGAGCCTGCCAAGTAGAGGGTGGAGGGCATTTTCAGCATCTGTTACGTTAATTCACCCGTAGATAGCACTAAGTAGGTATTTCTAACTTTTTTGTTTTTAAAAGAGTTTTTTCTCATTTCCTGGTTACCACATAAGTTTAAAAAAAAGAGAGTATGGTCAGATTCCATTTTTGACGAGCTTTTCAATGACACGACATACGTTTGCATTTGAAAAAAAAAGTTGGGGAGGGTTGCAGCTAAGGGGTTGAAAAAAATATTTCATTTTATTGCGAAAAAATGCGTACAATTTAAAATCAATTGACGTGTTTCAGCGTTTTTTTCCTAAGTTACCGGTTAAAAAGATATTAATTTTATTCCGGACTTTTGCGCATCCCTGTATGTATATGTAGTGTCGACTCATCTTTTATTACATCATTTTTGAGTTAGGCGCTTGATAACGCTTTGTCAAATAAAGATAATAAATTTGATCGGTCGTCACTTTGTACGTGCTAGTAAATTGGTGCCTGACAACTCTTCTGTCTGACATGATAAGTAGTACCAGCTCTTTAATGAGTTGGTAGAAACCTATATTACTGTTTGACGTACTTCTTGGATGTTTTAAAAAAGATGAATCCCCTAACAGTGTGGAGAAAATATTCGATGCTAAAGTCTATGCTGATGGCAAGAAAAGGGGCTGACATTATAAAATATCCCAAACTGACGGTTTTCTTAAAAAGCAAGAAGTTGGTTATCCGGCAAACAACTCAAAAATCCCGACAAAAGAGTTTAAGGTAAACAAGTTTGCAGTCTTACTTAGTTAATCAATATTATAATTTTTTTTTCAGTAGAAGACGTATTTTATTATTTTGGCAATCCGTTTTAAATATAAACCAAGCCAATAAGAGAAACGCATTAAACTTTTTTTATATTACTTTAAACTATAGTCAACTTAGAGCAGCTCTGCTGCCTTAGCTCAGCGGATTCAAATTACACTTTTTTTGGACCTTAAAAAAATTATAAAAAATCGGTTTTTTAATATAACTCGAAAAATATTGATTATAAGAAAAAAAGGTAAATAATTAAAATTAATGATCTAATAAAACTACGTCATTTTTTAAAATAATTTTTTTTGTAGTACCTTTGGTTTTTAAGATATTTACAATTTAAATTTAAAATATAGACGAAAATATCTCAAAAACTAAAAGAGTTACGAAAAAATTTATTAAACAAAAAATATTACTTATGGTAAGCTCTATAAAAACTTTTTATACACATTTTAAATAAAATAAGTAGAATAGGAGATATAAGCAAAAAAGTGATTTTGGTCATTAAAAAGTTCGCTAATATCAATATTTTTTTTGGTGCAAGTAAGTATACCAGCTCCGATCCATTTAAAAATTAATGCTCTTTCTAGTGATTAAATGGAACCAACTAATACACATGTCTCGAGGCAATGGGGGATAACTTGGTGGCACGTATATTTTTTTATGCAAATAATTGTACCCATTTCAATCCACTTGAAACTTTAATTTATTTAAAAAAAATAGGTGCCTCCTCCATCTGGGCTTTATATACCTGGCAGGACGCTTAACATTTCTCGATCTTCTATGCTACTATGTGTATAGCTCATCGTTTAAATATTTTTAGTAATGCTTTATATAATTATATTAATAGTTTATGAAGACAGTTACTTGTTCAGAATAATCTTGAAAAAAATTTCATCATATTCCTAACATCAATTTTTTTTCATGGTTTATTTAGCATTAAATTTGTAAACCATTTCTCTTATTAAGCTATCTACTTCTTCTGGGCTTAAAATAATTCTTATTTAAATTTGTATTTAGCCATTTATTTACTTATTTAAAATATAAACAAATTAAAGTTTAGACATTAATTCAACTGAAAAAAAAAGAACTATAAAACAATTATTTTTTTTAATGCTAAAAATATAATGAAGATTTTTTTAAGATCATTCTAAACGAGTAACTGTTTTTATAAATTATTAATAATATTATTTAAATCGATATTAAAAATATTTAAACGTAAGTTATAAACATAGTAGAATAGAAGATCGAGAAATGTCAAGCGTTCTGCCAGGTATATAACACCCAAATAGATGAGGCACTTATTTTTTTTTTTAATAAAATAAAGTTTAAATTTTATTTTAGTAAATGTCTCAAGTGGATCGGAATGGGTACAGTTAATAAACCAAAATAAATAAATTAAATATCCGTGCCACCAGGTTATCCCCCATTGCCTCGAGGCACATGTCCATTAGTTTGTTTTATTTAATGAAGAGAACATTTTAAAATAATTTTTAGATGGATCACAAGTGGTATACTAACTTTACCAAAAAGAAATTGTTATTAGCAAATTTTTATATGCCAATATAACTTTTTTACTTATATCTCCTTCTTGGGGGTGGCACCTACCAAGCGCGTCCCCGGGTGGCGGATTGGGGATCGGCCAGGTCTCTCACGGAATCTGGCTAGTTGCGATTATAAGTAGGGTGAGAGAAGATAAAATTCTCAAAATCCTTTTCAAGGTCGCTGCGCGGACCACCACCAGTGCTCACATCTAGTGATACCTGGTACCTCTCTTCTCTCCTTTCTTAAACTACTCTTGGGAGATAAGCTTTAATCTTTTCTATCGGCCTCCCTTGGCCAACCCTTGCTCTTTCAGGAGCTACTCATTTTCCCACTACTTCTTCCTCTTCTTCTACAACCCAATCCCAAGGTGGTGAGGACATCCGTGCCGAAGGGATGCGTGGCACATGGGAGATGTGTCTTTAACGAGCCCTCCAGAATACCTGGCGCCCTTCTGGAGTAAGTAGCCTTGTCCCAGTAAGCGGCTCTGCTGGGATGGACCTCCTTTCCGCACCACTCGTGGGAATCGTATGGATTCAAAAGAGGAAAACAATCCAACTCAGATGGAGGTGGAGGAAGGTCATAAAGACCAAGCCTCACCTACGTCTGAGGTAAACCCCGCTGGACTTGAACCTGCAGGCACTAACCCTGCAGCTCAAGAAACCCAGCAAAAGCGGAAGCCCAACCTCGAGCGCAGGTTGTCTGGTGCACAGCGCCGGAAACTTGCAATTGAGGCGGCCAAAGCTAGAGGTGAACCTATTAAACCCAGGAAGCCCAGGGCAAATAGGAAAACTAAAGCCAATCTGGAGGCTGAGAAACCTTCAGGCAGCAAAGCCGAGTCTGGGGAACCGAATCCAAGGCAAGGCAAACGGAAGTGCTCCGCAATCAGCACACCGTTACCCTGTGCGAGACAAACCAAGAAAGGCTGGTCTGAGCATGTACAGGTAAAACTCAGTACAACAACTGGGGCAACCTTCAAACAGGCTCTCACAGGCCACAAAATGGCAGTCTCGTTGGACTCGTTCCCGGAAGGAAAACTCACCGCGGAACAGTCCAAACAGATTCAGATGGCGATGACTCGGGAGATCTTTAAGTCTCCAGCGGGGGAGGGGCCGCAGTTTGCGGGTAGCTACCCGCAGGCTGGGGTACTTTTCGTAACCTGCGTAAACGATCACGCCAGAGACTGGCTAATGGACAAAGTTCCAAAAATTCAACCCTGGGAGGGGGCGACGTTGTCAAAACTGCCAAGGTTGTGACATTTATACCCACGGAACTCCTTGATGACAAGGAGCCGGGTAAAATCCTTCAGAATCTGGGGATCCAAAACAAGGATCTCAATACAGGTGACTGGAGGCTCATCAGCAGCCGTAGTGAGAAACAGGGCATCACCCTTGTACTTGCTATGGACGAACACGCCCTGAAGGAATTGGGCAAGAGGGGCTACCAAGCCTTTCTGGGCCTAAACCCAATCACCTTCAGAGTGACCAAAACACGCAAACAGAGTCTGCAGGAACTGCGGGTGCTTCAAGCAAACCTGCAGCATAACAGGGCAGCCACGGCTGTCCTATGCAGGCTCCTATCTCGTGGAGACGCGGACATAGCCCTCATACAAGAACCTTGGCTTTTTAAAGGAAAAGTTAGGGGCTTAGGCGAAGCCGGAGGTAAGTTAATATATGACTCCAACTCTGGTAATGTCAGATCCTACATATTTATTAAGAAGGAATTACATGCCTTAAAGCTGACTGAATTCTGTTCTAGGGACCAGGCGGCGGTAAGGCTGAAATACATCATGGAAGGTGTATGGACTGAAGCTGTCCTCGCTTCAACCTATCTTCCATATGATGCAATCGATCCACCCCCATCTGAGGAACTCCGCCAGTTGGAGCAATTCTGTAGGCGCTCTAACCTACAGCTCATTATTGGGATGGATGCCAACGCACACCACACTGCTTGCTGCAGTGATATCAACAGGAGAGGTGAGTACCTTTTAGACTTTATTATTTCTGAAAATTTAGAGGTATTAAATAGGGGGAATGCACCTACTTTTGTGACTAGAGCCCGTAAAGAGGTCATCGACGTTACTTTGGCATCTCCGCGTATACGATCCCAGGTAACTCGGTGGTATGTATCTGAGGAACCGTCGCTGTCTGATCACAGGCACATCTTCCTGGCGATCTCTGCCTTTCAGAGGCCAATGGGGGAGTACCGTGATCCGAGGAGCACGGACTGGGAGAAATACAAGGAAACTTTGACCATCAACTGCAGTAACGTCAAAACCAGCATTAGGAATACTACTGACATAGAGCTTGCTTCCTGTGAACTACTGGAGGCTATTACAAACTCTTATCAGAATAACTGTCCTCTAGTAAAGCAAACCGCCAGGAAAAAGTCTACCTGGTGGAATAACGAACTACTGGAGCTAAGGAAAAAACCCGCAGACTGTTCAACAGAGCGAAGAAAACGGGTGAGTGGGATGAATATCAATCTGCACTCACCGAATACAATAAACGGGTCCGTAAGGCTAAACTGGATTCATGGAGGAAATACTGCCAGGAGGTTGAAAATACCAGCACGGCAGCCAGACTCCAAAATCCTTTCTAAAGATCCGGTCAATCCTATTGGCACTCTAAAAACCAGATGGAACCTACTCTGAAACTGGCAGGGAAACATTGGAGATTTTGCTCCAAACACATCTACCAGGATCAAGAGAAACTCAACTTAATGAGACCTACCCAGACGTCAATGTTCCGAATATTCGGCCCACAAGAAGCGACTGGGAAGTAGCAAAGGAAATCATAACCTACGAAAAATGAGTGGGCAATTGAATCATTTGAAGCCTACAAAGCACCTGGACCTGATGGGATAATCCCAGCACTACTACAGCAGGGAAAGCAAACCCTAGTTCCACTGCTTTGCAAACTCTTCCGTGCAAGCCTAGCTACGAGCTATTTGCCCAATGCATGGAAGCAGACTAAAATGGTCTTCATTCCAAAGCCGGGTCAGGACTGCTCCCAGGCAAAGGGACTTAGACTAATTACATTGTCGTCTTTTATGATAAAAACAATGGAAAAACTGATCGACAGGTATGTCAGAGAAAACTCTCTGACAGAGAGGCCACTCCACAAAAACCAACATGCCTATCAGTCAGAAAAATCATGCGAATCTACTCATCATCAACTGGTGACCAGATTAGAACTAGCACTGAACAACAAGGAAATCGCACTTGCTGCATTTCTTGACATTGAGGGAGCTTTTGATCGAACCTCCTTCAACTCAATGGCCGCGGCTCTTGCCAGACATAATGTTAACGACACCATTTGTAGGTGGATAAACAACATGTTACTTGGCAGACGAGCGCAAGCAACGTTATTCAGCGAAACAATGGAGGTGTCAGTGGTCAAAGGATGCCCACCATGGGATATGGTTGTTGACGAACTCCTGGTGGAACTGAATAATAATGGCTTCTATACCCAGGGGTATGCGGATGACATCACTATACTTGTCGTGGGGAAGCATAACAAAACAACCTCGGAGCTTATGAAAAGGGGCACGGGAGAATTGTAGAGGGATGGTGCAACAAGGAAAACCTTACTGTGAATCCTGGCAAAACTGCGCTAATACCTTCACTAGACGAAGGAAGCTGGATGATTTAAAATCTCCTCACTTCTTCGGTACCACACTCGGCTATGTCCAGGAGGAAAAGTACCTTGGACTAACTCTGGATTCTGTTAACCGGGAATCCACATATGCAGAATGTGATTAATAAGGGCAAAATGGCTCTAATGGCTACCAAAAGAGCTGTGGGAAAGAATTGGGGATTTCAGCCACGCATAGTACACTGGTTGTACACTGCTGTGGTAAGACCCATGATAACCTACGGTTCAACTATCTGGTGGCTAAAAATAGAACAGAGAAAAGCAGAGCTGGAGTTATCCAAACTCCAGCGACTAGCATGTCTCTGTATAACGGGAGCTATTAGAAGCCCCTCCAACTGCAGCCATGGAAACCCTACTAAGCCCCCCCCTTTTGGTATAATTATTAAGGCGGAGGCGAGGATTGGGGCATACAGGCTGAAATGTAACGGCAACTGGTGCTCTGGGCCTGCCCTAGGACACACCAGAATAACGAGCAGTATCACAAACCCAATATTTGAGATGGGCATTGATACAATGCCAAAACGGATAAATACACACAGACCATACAAACCCAGCTTACCTGGGGGGGTGTGAGCGATCTCCTGGTCAGTCTCGGAATTTGGTTTGGTATACCGATGGATCCAAGACTGATAATGGAGCCGGCGCTGGAATACATGGTATGACCCCCAGGTTCAATGCTTATGTTTCCCCTGGGGAAATATGCCACTGTTTTCCAGGCGGAAATATATGCCATTGAACTTTGTCTGCAGAGAACTTGAGGAGGAGATATAAGGGCAGGGACATTACTATCTTCTCTGATAGTCAAGCGGCCATAAAAGCTTTGGCATCCCAACAAGTCAACTCAAGGTTGGTTTGGAACTGTCTGCATGCCTCCTAAACCTAGCTAACCACAACAAAGTTACACTTTCCTGGGTGCCAGGACACAGGGGAATACAGGGCAATGAAAATGCAGACTCCTGGCCAGGCGAGGCTCCGCAGCAATGTTTGTGGGTCCCGAACTTGATTTTGAATACCAAAGCCTCGGTTCCTGGCTACATGACTCGGTGGATTCAAAAACAACATCAGTCATACTGGAACCACATTCCAAGGAAAAAACACAGTAAATCAATGCTGGGCTCACCATCGAAAGCATTGACAAGTGAACTACTAAAACTAAATAGGAACCAGATTAGATAGTGACAGGATTAATAACCGGACACTGCACCCTAAGAAAATATATGCACACTATGGGCATCTATAGAGAAGAACCCATTTGCAGACTATGTGACAAGAGGAAGAGACAGCCTCTCACATCATATATGAGTGCCCTGCACTTACATACTGGGGAAAAATCAAAAACCCCATGGTGGACACTAATCACCAGGAGGCTAGAGACCAGAAAAAAACAGGGGCTACTACACCTGTCTAAGGTGTCAAACCTTTTTAAATGAAACAAATACAAAGACAACAAGCCCCGTAGGCTCCAGTGTCGGGGGCGGACAAACCTCAACTTGTGTATTTACTTTATCAATCAATCAATCAATATATCTCCTTTATTACTTACTTAATTAAAAGGCCATTTCACTCTTAGAAGCTTACGTTTTAACTCTCAACGCGAAGTTTTAAAGGAGAAAATAGATATCTACCGAGATGTTTGAGAATTGCTGCTATCTAGAGTCCCAAACTAAAAGTTGTTTGTTAATAATAACCCATAAGCAATATTGTAAACTCATTTAATTGACAATTTTTAGGAAATCACCATTATTATTTTAATTATTTTCGTTTGATAGTAAAGAGAATTAAAATACAATTTAATAAATATATTAAAAATGTTTGTGATAGAAATCGCATAACTAACTTTGAGATCCGGTGTCGTTTAAATTATGGGATTTGAAAAAATTTTTACAGATAAAAAAACACATTTTGTTTAGTAGATTTCAAAAAAAAATTTTTGAGGAAAATGAAATAGAAAATTAAAAACACTGGTTTTTGGGTTTCGTAAAAGACCAGAATTTGCGACGTTGTCGGATCAAAAAAGGATTTAAATTTAGCTTTTTAAAGCATTATGATTAAATAAAGTACACAAATTACAAAAAAATATATTTTAAATGAGGTAACTATTAAAGTAACTTTTTTTTTGCCTATAAAAAAGCAAAAAATTAAGATATCAGTCTTTTTTTTATTTTGTTCGACGAAGCATTTATGATAAAGAAATTTTACAATTTAATAAGAAAAACCTAAAGCATTGACAAGTGAACTACTAAAACTAAATAGGAACCAGATTAGGATAGTGACAGGATTAATAACCGGACACTGCACCCTAAGAAAATATATGCACACTATGGGCATCTATAGAGAAGAACCCATTTGCAGACTATGTGACGAAGAGGAAGAGACAGTCAATCATATATGAGTGCCCTGCACTTACATACTGGGGAAAATCAAAACCTCATGGTGGGGCACTAAACCAGGGGGGCTAGAGACCAGAAAAGAACAGTAAAAGGGCTACTACACCTGCAAGGTTCAAACCTTTTTTAAATGAAAAAAATACACAAGAAATACAACAAGCCCTGTAGGCTCCAGTGTCGAGGCGGACAAAACCTCAACTTGTGTATTTACTTTATCAATCAATCAATCAATATATCTCCTTTATTACTTACTTAATTAAAAATGTGTATACAACCTTTTTTATAGAACTAACTAAGCATATTTTTCGTTCAATACATTTTTCGTAACTCTTTTTGTTTTTAAGATATTTGCGTTTTTATTTAAAATTTAAATCGCTAATATTTTAGTAACTACAACCGCTACAAAAAAAATATTTAAAAAAATGACGTAGTTTTTGTTAACCATTATTTTTTTATTAACCTTTTTTTCCTAAAATCAATAGTTTTCCATTTATAATAAAAAAAGCGATTTTTTAAGGTAAAAAAATAATGCAATTTGAACCCGCTGAGTTTGAGCGGCAGTGTGGCTTTGAATTGACTATAGTTCATAAAAATATTTTATTCGTATCTCTTATATTGCTGCCTTCATGATAAGTTTTCAAAGATGCCTAATAGTTTTTAACTAAATAATATTAACAGTAAAATATCAGGTAGATTATACAGGCAGGTAGTTATTTAAAATGTATTACCAATAGTCTCTAATTGTATTAAAATTAGGTTCGATCTATGTCAAAAACTACACATATCTGTTACATTCGAAGTTTTGACAAAAATAAAAATGTTTTTTTTGGGCTATACAATTACTTAATATTCAAGTATGTTAAATTATAATAATATCAGTTTACCTGCAAGTAGGGCAGTTAGGACACTTATCCCAACACTCAAAACAAATTACATGACTGTTTCTACACATAAATATTGGAGGTGCAGCATATTCCAAACACACTGGACAAAGATATTCCTTTAATAGCTGAGTTTGTATATATTCTTCATCATGCCTGACCGGCTTTAAAACCTAAAAATATATATAATTTTTTTATAGTTAACAAAAAAGATCAAAATCTAGTTAACTAAGTAAACTTTAACATTTAAGACAAAATTTGTAACTATTTTGGTGGATGTTTTAATAAACCCTTTCTTACCATATAAGGAAAAACAGGGCATAACCCTAATAGTGATCCTGTTTGGAAGAATTTATTTTTAGTAAAATTAACATGGGCCAAAAAATGTAGATATATTTATTTTGTCTTTAAGTTTAAATTGAATAAGTTTTAAAAATCATAACATTCTATAAATAAAATTAACCGCTTCTTATTTAATATAAAAATATTTTATAAATATTTAATTACTCCTTACGTAGTAACCTTAAAACTCCTAAATTTGTTTTGTAAGCCATTTTGTAAATGTAAGTTTTTTGAGTTATTTTATTTTCTTTTTGGGGTGACGATATATGCGATGCGTTTTTATTTTACAGTGAAGTAAAACAAACAAGTAAGTACCAATTATGGGATTAAATTAGCGCTGTATATGTAAAGTTGAAAAAGTAAAAAAATGTAAAAAATAATTTAAGTTAATCAATATTTAAAATAATAAAAAAAAAATTTTATGTCATTCTAAAAATATTTTTCTATTAAAAATATCTCAGAATTGCCAAAATCATTTAAAGGAAAATTAAAATTATCCTTTTAATTATTGTTTCACTTTTCATCTGCATGCGTCAATTATTGACTTTTAATGAAAAGTGTGACTTACAGCGCTATTCTTTTGCTTAAGAGAAAAAATAGGTTTGGATGACTTAAAAAATTACTGCCTTTTATTTTATAAATTATTAGTACAACTATTTAAAAATATGTTTTCTAGATTTTATCCAAAGATATAAATGCGTTTTGATGTTATAGGCGTCCCTTGTTAAGTGCTGGACCTTAAGAATCATAAACGTAGAGGACAGGCAGGTAGGTATTTATAAACTTTTGGAAAATAAAAAAGAGCTTAAACTGAAAGAAATTAAAAAGAAAATTGCTACGTTTATGGTGCTGGAATCTCTTATTAACCAGTAACTAGTTTTAATACATTTATTACTACCTTGAATTCATTGTTTCAATATTTCTTTAGAGCGTTTTTATTTAAATGACATTTTTTAAAATTTTGGTATATTCTAGCTCAAACAGTTCTAAAACAATAACTTAAAAAAAT
>JAHBCN010000042.1:52500-210000 GCA_019359885.1 Listronotus oregonensis
TTGGACACTTCTAAACGTCAAATTATGGTAATCAATTCTTTAAAAAGCTATATCTGGAAAATAGATTGACGATTTCAACGAGTGTTTCATATTCGAAAAGCTTATTTTATATAGATTTTTTATGTCCGAAGCACTTTTTGATAGGTTATAATTTTATGAGTATACGAGGCCAACAAATACCAAAACGTAGCTGATTTAGAAATCCTAATATGGGGTAAATTATTGACGCCAACGAGACCAAATGTGTCTGTTTTGTTTTAAAATGGCCAAGTTGAAGTTTGTGTCAATATCGGGAAACGATTTCTACTGTTAATCGATTTATGCTGTTTAAGTGCCTGAAAACTTATTCAGCAAAAATGCATCGTTATAGGCATTAGGTCTGAATGGTAGGAATTCCAGAACGTCTTAAAGTTTTAAACATTTTTAAACATAAATTAGAGTATCGTATTTAACTTTATAAAAAAATTAAAAAGTTATCCTAAAAAAAAAAAAAAAAAAAAAAAAAAAAAAAAAAAAAAAAAAAAAAAAAAAAAAAAAAAAAAAAAAAAAAAAAAAAAAAAAAAAAAAAAAAAAAAAAAAAAAAAAAAAAAAAAAAAAAAAAAAAAAAAAAAAAAAAAAAAAAAAAAAAAAAAAAAAAAAAAAAAAAAAAAAAAAAAAAAAAAAAAAAAAAAAAAAAAAAAAAAAAAAAAAAAAAAAAAAAAAAAAAAAAAAAAAAAAAAAAAAAAAAAAAAAAAAAAAAAAAAAAAAAAAAAAAAAAAAAAAAAAAAAAAAAAAAAAAAAAAAAAAAAAAAAAAAAAAAAAAAAAAAAAAAAAAAAAAAAAAAAAAAAAAAAAAAAAAAAAAAAAAAAAAAAAAAAAAAAAAAAAAAAAAAAAAAAAAAAAAAAAAAAAAAAAAAAAAAAAAAAAAAAAAAAAAAAAAAAAAATAAAAAAATATATTGTCGTATTTAACTTTCTCAAAAAAAATTAAAAAAGTTATCCTTAAACAACGCCTTCTAGTTGGTAAACTATAAAGCAAAGAGGAAAACACTTAAAAGAGCTTTACATTTCCTTTAAAACACGTATAAATAGTCCAGAGCATTTAGATCAAGATTGATCGAAAGAAAAAAATATATATTGTATGGTGTGGTTATGCCACTTTTCGAAAAATGCATTTTGCAAATGCGTAATTATAAACTCGAAAAAAATTGCTTCGGGGATGCCGAATTTAATTCTGGCATTAGAAGTACGCGGATGCTCTCGGGGGTGGCTCTGCGGGAAAAGGTAATGAAGAAAGTAAAAAATCACAAATTATAAAAATAATACCTTCTTCAAATAAGAAAATGAACTTTTAATTATTATTGAATTATCCATCATAACTTAATTACTAAACATCTTCGTTTTACTCTTCTTCTTCTTTCCGTTCTTCATCCTCTTCCTCGTCACTATCCTTGGCCTGGTCGAAAGTGCCTTTTTGGTTTGAGCAATTGCCATCGCAATGCTTGCATGCAGGTGAACACAACCCACTTCGTCGGCACCCGCATCTTGTGTTACAGTCGGTTCCACAGGAACAAGAGATACTTTTTAAAATTTCCTCGGGACCGGCTCCCTGGGTCATGGTGACAGGACTGAGCTCTCCATCCTCTATTTCCCACCCTCATTCTAACTGGTTTAGGCTCTCGTCTTGACCTTGTGAACTATACCAAGTGTGTACTTGAAAATATACACGCTTGATATGCTCAGTCAACGCATTGACAATCGTGATTACGCGTGCAAGATCGACTTTTTTAGATTTGCTGGCATCAGCATACAATTTTGCTCGATAGCTTTGGACATGCTTAATCGCAGGTTTATCGCTCGTGCGGAGCTCTTTGGGTGCTTCGTAAAGAGCCAAACCTAACCAAAGCTCATGATATATTAAATTATATCTATTCATGCCAGAATTAAATTCGGTATCCCCGAAAACCTCTGAGTACTGATTGTCGGCTGATTTATATGGACGCTGCGATTTCCCCCCGAATTACTCCCCGGACACCCCCAAGCGCCCTCGGGTAATACTAATGCCAGAATTGAATTTGGCATCCTGAAAAACCCCCGAGTTACGTTTTCGAGCGATTTTTTCAGATTTCTCAGTCGTTGCAAGGAATTATGCGATTGCAAAATGCATTTATTGCACCAGAATGAATTTTCCGAAAAATGGCATAACCACACCATATACACTTTTATCCTGGGAGCTTTCTGAAGACAATGCAGAAAACCGCCTTTTGATATCTGCTGGCCTTAAAAATTTCCGATTGATTTCCTAACTTCCCTGGAATAATAAACTTGGCTAACCCAATTGAGAAAAATGCTAAGGGGCTTTTAAAGTGCTTTTTAGGTGCGCAATTGATAAATTAGGTAAACTAAATATTTTAGAAATACTGAAAAAAACCTTGGGTCTGCCAGGTATCGAAAATTTAGCAGACCCATTATCAAAGAATTACTTTATTGATGATTAAAATAAATATAATTAAGTGCTAATCGGGTGCTTTTAGCAACTTAACAGATTTTTAATTTTTTGTAAATTAATTTAAAAAAACGTATATAAATGTAGTTAGCCTAACTCAAGAAAATGTAAAGAAATTTAAATCAAAATTAGGGGTTTTTTGGGTGCTACTTAGGTGCGCAATTAATACATTAGGTGAACTAACGATTTTAGAATTCCTGAAAAAAAACTGTGAGTCTAACAGGTTTCGAAAAGTAAACAGACCCATAATCAAAGAATTATTTTTTTAATAATTAAAATAGTTAAAAATACAGGGCTAATTGAGTCCTTTTAGGAACTTAATAGAATGTTTAAATATTTCTCTAAATTAATTAAAAAAATATATTTATTCGAGATTTCAACCGGTACAATGGTCAAGGCATACAATTCTTTAAGTTACTGGATTTTTACAAAAAGGGCAGAAAGAACTTATTTATGAACATAAAATGATTTTGCCATAAGTAATTAGCCGCATAAAATTAAGACTGAAAAATTTCTTTTTTCGTATCATGTCAGGACCGCTGATATTGGATTTCTTGGCGGTACAGCTTGCAAAACATTTCTTGAAAGAATTGCAACCCCCAACCTATTTAAGTGCTCATTGAGTCCAAAACGATAAAAAAAAACAAATCAGAATGGAACATCCTACAGCCATAAAAGTCTAACAAATTTTGAAGAGTTGTCAACATAATAGCAACGACAATTTTTTCCAATGACACATTAAAAATTAATGGTGAAATATAAAAATTTTAGATTACATAAGCAAGTTACTGTCAAAATTTGGTTCTGATAATTGTTTTTTCTTCCTTGATTGGACCGCTAACTTTGGATTGCTTGGCGGTACAACATCTATTTTAATCATTAAAAAAGTAATTCTTTGATTATGGGTCTGCCAAATTTTCGAAACAAGGCTCTAACCACAACTAATTTACAGTTTTTTTCCAGTATTTCTAATATCGTTGGTTCAACTAATTTATCAATTGCGCACCTAAATAGCACCTAAAAAGCCCCTAATTTTAATCTGAATTTCGTTGCATTTTGCAGCCAAGTTTATATACGAGTACCTATTTTTTAATTAAGATAGAAATATTAAAAAATTCTCTTAAGTTTCTAAAAGCACTTAATTCCTATCTATTTAAATCATTAAAGAAGTCATTCTTTGAATATGGGTCTGCTAACTTTTCAAAACCTGCCAGACAAACAGTTTTTTTTTCGGTATTTCTAAAATCGTTAGTGCACCTAATTTATCAATTGCACACCTAAATAGCACCCAAAAAGCCCCCAATTTTGATCTAAGTTCTGTTTTATTTTGTTGAGTTGGGTTAGCCAAGTTTATACTGGATTGGCAAGGCAAGGAGCCAATTTTATTGTAGTTGAGTAGGATACATAGAATAGAATAGAATAGATTATTACCAGTTTGGTACATTGTAGTACATAGGTTCGTCACAAATAAATTTACATATTCAAATAAAAACATAATGAGTGCTTTATAGTACATAATAAAATACAAAGTCAACCTTAATCAAGAAATTAATTACAAACACACATAACACAAAATATACAAAGTTAAGTCTAATAAATACAATAAATATAAGAACATCATCATATGGTATGATCTCAGATTAAAAAGAGAACGACAACAATTTTCCCTATCCCACTTCCAATACAACGACGGTCAACGGTGTCTACGATTCGCTACGATAGTGTCGACAGTGTTGTCATTTCGTAAAATATTTATTACCAATTTTAGAAATGTTTTAAAAATCATACATTTTATAAACTCTTCATTTAAAAAAAGTTATGCGTGCTTAGCGCATAACCTTTTTTAAATGAAGAGTTTACGCAAAAAAAAAGATATTTGTAAAAAAAATATTAGTATTTTAGAATGGTTAAAGATACTTTATTATATTAATAATAGGTATTTATATAAATAATTTTATTTTTAGTGGTTGGCAACATTGCCTCTCGCGTTCGCTTGCATTGCCGTCCGGGAACCGGTGTGTGCAGTGTTGCCAGATGAGATAAAGCAGAAATCGTAAAATACAATGACGAAAAATCGTAAGAAATCGTGAGGAAAGTGGGAGATTACAAATAACTTAATATTATCGTTAAAAAGGAAAACACAATGACAATGTTTAATACATTTATTAAACTTAATGTAACTTCTCAATACATCAATGTAAACATAAGTTTCAAAATGTTGGCCTAGCGTAATCTAGGCAATAGACACTAATCCATTAAGCTCATTCCTAAGAATCGTTTAAGTCAGTATTATCATTTTTATTGCTATATAATATGTCACTACTATCTAACTTACGTATCATGTTGGTATTGATAAAAAAATCATAACAATTTTTGTCGCCAATTAAACTTTTTCTAAATAAAATACTTTAGATGGTTTTGATTTAAATTTACAATACGAGACCTGACTGCGTGAAAATGCAAACAAATAAATTGTAAGCTACATTTACCTGCAATCAACGGGGAATCCCATGTCGTTCTGCTCAATAACCGCTTTAGGCGACGGAATTTTCCTGGTCGTTTCTCTTGATATGCCATTGTTATCATTTACTACAGGGACAAGTAAATTAATTATTTAAATGCAATATTTTATTTTAAGATGATTTATTTAAAAATCGTCATAATGGCTACCTTAATCGTATGATCGTGAAATCGGAACCAAAATCGTGTAATCTTACGAATAATCGTGAGATCTGGCATCACTGAGTGTGTGTGTAGTGGGTGTGTGTGTGTGTGTGTGTGTGTGTGTGTGTGTGTGTGTGTGTGTGTGTGTGTTGTTGTAGTCTGGCCGAAGGATTCCCCTCTTCTTCTTGGGTCGGTCTTTATTTCGCTTAAGCCTTTGCCTATTAAATTGATATCTCCATTAATCGCACTCAAAATCTCCGCACCTAAGAAATTGGTTTGCCAGACGTGTATACGTTGTTTAAACGAGTACCCACTTGACTACTTTCGATAAAAGATGTAGGAGATAGAGCTATTTGAAAGTTGCATAATTTATCATCCTGTCCCACCTTTACTATTGGAAATACGACAAAAAGTCCTTAACCAAACTGATGTAGAATTGGTTAAAGTTTTTCCTGATCTTATTTAAATTGTACCTAATACAAGCTAGTTTTAAAAAATAGATTTTCTCGCGGTAGGTTTAGAAACTTAAAAATAATTTCCAGCTGTTTCTCTTGGCCATTTTTACTAAAAATATTTTTCCCAACGATGTGTGATACATACAGTAACTCACAGCCAAAATGATGAATTTAAAGTAATTTAAGTGCGAACTAGAACCCAAAAAAATATTTTTTAAACCAAATTAAGTAAAATTAAATAATCACATGTTAATTAAAAACGGATTTATTTATTTTGACAATAAACTAATAAACAAGAAAATTACGATGCTTTTATATTTGGTCAGCATTATTTGATCTTACAGCCAAAATGATGCATGATTAAACAATACGATGAAATATGGACAACATGGCCACTTAGTGACATCTAAACAACTTATAGTACATTGTGGCTCTTCTTCATTATCGATTACCGCTTGAAGACGTTTTGGCATTAATTCTCCCAATTTATTTGTATATTCTTGGGATATCATATTCCATTCTTCCTTTATTTTTATTTTTAAATTACTTTTATTACTTATTTGACTTTTGTTTACTCTTTTCTTTAAATATGTCCAAAGATTTTCGATGACATTTAAATCAGGCGATTAGGGAGGTCTTTTGATGACATGTGGAGAATTATAGAGTAACTATTCACGAACTAAGTAAGAGGTGTGTTTGGGATCATTGTCGTGGTAAAAACGAAAGGTTTTATTAATTCCAAAGTTTCCGGCACTAGTCCTAAGATACTGCCTTAAAATATTTAAATACATGTACTGGTTCATGCTACCCCCAATAAAATGAATACTGCATACCCCAGCAGATGACGTACAGCTCCATAGCATAACACTTACGTTGCTTTCAATGCAACTGCATCATTTTGGCTGTGAGTGACTTTAGTTTCCGAGATCCAGCTGGCGTTTTTTCTTAATTGGACAACCTACTACTTCAGTAGTCGAAGAGCCCATGACACATGTTTATAAAGTGTTTGATTTCGTGAAGATTTCACATATTTGTTTCGATCGGATTGATAAGTAAGTAATCGACTTATCTCCTGACCCATCTGGACAAACTGGGTACTGCGCATACCGGAATTACGCTCCACTTATTTTTCATGGTTGCCAATTATCAAACCCCGAAAAAAGTGTTTGATTTTTTCAAATATTTTTTAATATATATAATTAATGGTTCTCATTGGACAACTCTATATAACTTCGGGTATCAAAGCTAAGTTGTTGTCCAAACACTTCAAAATACACTGTATACAAAAAAATACTATATTAAACACATTTTAAAAGACAATTTGTCATATTTTACAGTAAGTACTATTACTAATTATTAATTATTTTAAAAACAAAACATAAGCAATAAAATTTTATATTAACTGTTGAAGCTAAACCCAAGTTATTACACTATTGATACGGTTTCTTATGAGTTAAATCTTAAGAAGTAAAAATATCACTTTAACAAAAACAATAAGTAAATGTAAATTAGAAAATAATTTACATTTACTTATTGCCAAAATCTAAACATGATTTTGTTACAAATTTTAGAGAACACAATTATAAATGTTAGTTATCCAAAAAAATAGTTTTAACCTTTTTAATTAAACAATTACTTATACAACGGTGTGCAATCAACCATACTCGGTCGGGCAACCTATACAGGGCGATTTATTTGTCCTAACTGGAACTAAAAAGTAATTTCATAATAAAAAGTATTTAAACAAATTAGATATAAATTAATCCTAAAGACCATTGGCGTAATTTAGATTTAAAAGAAATCTCAAAGATTGTAAAACAAAAAGGAACGTTACAGGCTTTATTAGGCCATAATTTTGTAAACTAATTTAATTAGGTTTATGGTATTATTTAATTGTTTACAATTTTAAAACAATTAAATTTAATTTTTCAAAAATATTTGATACGTTGTAGTTGTTAAAGCTTTTTGTTACTCCTATTATGCCTTTAATGATTTTTTGATGGATCTTATAAGATGACTTAAATACCAAAGTAACTTGTTTATGCAGTGACCGTTTAAAAAATAATTATTTAATTGTAGTTATTGTAAAAAAATAGTCAAAGGCTTTAATTCGGCAATTATTTTCGATGCGGCACTCAGTATACTAGTCGCAGCAGCAAAATTAAGTAAATTTACATGATAATGTTTAGTTTGTCTTAGAGTTAAAAGTAAATATTGATGTTTTACTTAATTATTACATATTTTTATTAACTACATAATTTTACAGGAATAATATTTATGGCTAAATGAGCTACCAGAAAAAAATAGGAATTAATACCCCTTTAAAATTCCTGTCTCTCGTTAGGTGAGTAGTTTAGTTCTTTAGTTAGTTTATTATCCTCAAAAGATTATGAAAATTCAAAAAATAAAAAAACTATATTTACTAAATTAAAATTTAAAAACTACTGTTTGTTAAACCATAGAAAAATAAATGTAAAAATTCCGCACAAATAATATGTGCAATAACTTATTAACAGTTGTTGTACCGTCAAAAAAATAGAAACCCAGATATAAAACAAAATATAAATTATTTTTTTAGTTTAGAGTGGATTTTTTTTTAATAATCTACATAAAAAAAAATCAAAGACCTAATTTACCTCAAGTATGTACTTTTAGGCTTTTATATGTTGAGGAAAAATAATTGGCGCTTGTAACTGCTCTTTCTTCTTTCTAATAAATAATTTTTAAAAACTAGTTTGCCGTCTTTAAATCATAATTGGCGCTGCGAACAGAATAGTGTTCACGTACAGTTCAAATTTTAATTCGTTAAAACACTGTTTCTTAAATACCGGGTCTTTATCGGTGCAACCTACGGTGTAAAAAAAGAAAATCACCTTTACAGTCCGTTGATCCAGAAGAACCTTCAAGACGACTCACTTAGCGAAGAACATTACGAGTAAGTATAAACGAGATCAAGAAGGCAGTCTACAACACAACAACAGCTCCTAACAAAACAATTCAGTGTAACTATTGCAAAATGAATGCCTATGGACATCTCCTCGATTCTACTACTGTAAGTAACTACTAAATTGCCATATTTATGTCAGACTATAAGAAACTTTAAACTAATTGTTTAAAGAAACACATTTATTTAACACAACAAACATGCAAAATCAAGTTACCTTCTTTCCTGTTGAATCTCTCAACTCTCTTTTTAAAAATATTTTATATATTAGATAACACGAACAAAAACAGTAATATTATTAACATGGATATAGGGCCTTTGCAAATTTGTTGCCAACTTTTAATGGAAGCCCAGATCATTAAGAATATTTTATTAGAAGTTTCGACGAATTTTATAATACTTCTGAAACTTAAAAGAAATATGTCCATTTCGCAATAAAATCGAAACTAGAAGATTAAGCACATGATCTTTTATATAGCCGTTCAGATATTAATGATTGGCAATAATTAAAAATAGCATTAAGGCACACATTTGGTGACCCTGTTAGTTTCTTGGTTTTATTACAGTAATTAAATTATTTTATTCGAAATAAAAATGAAAGCATAATGGATTTTATACTTAGGTTAAGACAGTTTAGTCAAAGAATGTTTGTTTAAATTCAGGCAGAACACCCCGACAAAAATGTTAGAATTGCTTTTCGTTGTCAAACAAAAAAAACGCTTATAAGTAATTCTCCCGCGTTTTAAAAGAACATTTACTAAATACCAATCTTGCTACCTTAAATTATGCCATATCTTGCATAACAAACCATAACCAGTCGAATCGCAAATTAATCTTAGACATCAATTAAACAGACAAAGTTTAGATAAAAATATTCCAACATACCACATTATAAGTAAAATCATAACCATAATACTTTTAATTATAAACAATCACAAAGCGCTTCTTTTTCAAGCCAACCTATATAACATACAACCTAAACAAATATCGCTAAAATTTTCTACAAATATACCTGCTTTTAGGCAACAAAATATAAATGTTTTAAAGCCACAAAGAAAAAGTCACTTTCTAAAACCAATATCAATTCAAATGAAACACGAGAAAATCCAGGCTCTATCGGTATCCAATCCATCAGAACCTATTGTCAAAATAATTTTAAAAGCGAACCAACACAAAGATATAATTACTTTTAAAAATTAGGACCTAATCCCAATTACTGTTTTCAAGAACTTAGTAATATGGAATGTAACGAATTTCCCGATGAAACCCCCGAAATAAAAGATTAAATTTAACTTCAGAAAGAAAGACGATAAAAATGTAGTATATTTTTTAACACGTGCCTATCAAAAGGAATCAACTTAAATAACATAATAAAACAAATAGAATTATTACCCTACGTCTATTTACCAAAAAGTCAACTTACCGTTCTAATAGACCATCAGTAAGTCCAAAATTAATCCAAAAATTAGAAAATTTTCCAAAAAATATTTAAGGACCTTTTGAAATAACAGCTACTAAGAAAAAGTTTCAAGAAAACAAAAACCTAATTTTACCCATTTTTAAAGAACTAGAGATACATTTCAATTTAAAATTTTGCGTAATTAACTGACATAATGATTTCGATGCATTAATTGGTACGAAAGATCTAATAAACATGAGAGCTGTAATAAATTACAATGATAATCATTAAATTTCGAAAATTATATAATCCCTTTTTCTATCATTTATAAAACATATTCAAAATGAACCACAGAAAAATAATAATGTTTTAAAAATACCTGTAACGCAAAAAGACCAAATTGCAGTTTTACCATCTTTGGAAATTAATAATTATGCAATGCCCGATATTTTAGTAAATGTCAAAGAAGTATTTGCTTAATACCCAACCCTTTTCCAGAAGCAGAAATATTTTTTTATGAAAGAATAAAAGTAATTCCCGAAATTCATTTTGATATTTCTGACCCACCTAAGGAAAATTCTAAAGTTAATTGAAACAAACAATTTCGTTTCGACCACCTCAATGAGTTAGAAAAATATAGAATAAAAATTTATGTTATCAGTTTAAAGATATTATGTATTATGTAGGTTGCGATCCAACTAACGACCGCCTATTTACACCAAATCGTTCAGACACCCACCTACTATGCAGGAAGAAATACTAAAACAAATAAAAAAATTAATTGATAACCAAATACTAAGATCCTCTATTTCTCCCTACTCAGCTCCAGTTTCGATCGTTCCAAAAAAAAAACTGACGCCTCACGGAAAAGAAAATTTAGATAAGTAGTAGATTACCGTCATTTAAACGAACACATTGTAGAAGACAAACACCCATCCCCGTGTTGAAGAAATCCTAGAAAATTTAGAAAAATGCATATACCTTATAACGTTAGATTTAGCACAAGGATTTCATTAAATTAAAATGGATCCCGAATCTGTCAAAAAAACAGCATTCACGGTCAATAATGGACATTATAAATATTTGCGAATGCCTTTTGGGTTAAAAAACGCCCTGGCTACTTCAAAGCATGATGGAGGAAATATTAGGAGATTACCTGTATACATTCTGTTTTGTGTATATGGACGATGTAGTCATTTTTTAAATTGCTTTCAGAACACATAGTTAGAAGTTAACATTAAAATTCAACTCGATAAATCCGAATTTTTATTAAAAGAAGTAGCATTTCTAGGACACATAATAACTCCTGAAGGAATAAAACCTAATCTTGCTAAACTAAATGCGATAAAAAACTATCCTATTCCTAAAGGTGATTTATAAAAAACTTTTCGAAAATTGTATTTCCGATTACCAAATGCTAAGAAAAGGGGCAGTCACTAAATCAGATAATAAAAAATATCTAAAAGCTTTTAATTAATGTAAGAAAATAATTTTAAACTCGCCCGTATTAACATAACCCAACTTTAAAAAGGAATTTAAATTAACAGCCGACGCATTAAATTATGCCATGGGTAGTGTACTATCACAGGACAGTCATCCTATAGCATATTATTCAAGAACGTTAAACTCCACAGAGAAAAATTACTCAACGATGAAAAAAAAACTTTTATCAAAACTGGATTCAATAAAACATTTTAGACCCTATTTGTATGGTCAGAAGTTTATTATAGAAATGAACCATAACCCTTTAGTTTGGTTATCAAAAATAAGAGAACCGAATTTTCGATTAATCCGCTAAGGATTAAAACTAGAGGAATTCGACTTTGAGATGAAGCATAAAAAAAGGAAAGAAAACGTAGTATGCATTATCTAGAACCGAAGCAAATGTCTTAGTAACTAAGTCCATTATTACCAACACATCACAAGACACTGCAAATCTCCAAGATTTTGATCTGGAAAAATCAAAGGAAACCATTCTCGATGAGACTTCTTCAATAGCTTCTCTTTACTCAAATAGAGAACCTGACGGAAGATTGTTGCCAATCTCAAAGTTACCTGTTAATTGTGCAGCCAGGAGATTAATAATTATTTATTTATGGTGATAGTTACAAACAATATCATACCAGATCTTTTAACAAAATACATACGTTTCGTAAGAGTTCCAAGAGAAAATCAAAAACAATATTTAATAAAAGTAATTAAAGAACCTTTAAACACAAATTATTTGACCACCTTATATATAAAAGTCAAGGATTTGGAGAATACATTTAAACAATTAATAAATACACATATTGCTAATAACGTGAAAATATGTATCTCTTACAAATATCTACAAGATATTACAGATCCCCAAATGCAAACAAATATATTACAAATTACCATCAATGGAATCATAACGGAATTAATGAAACTTATAATAAACAAAAAAAAAGAATATTATTGGCCAAAATTAAAAGACAATATTACGTTAATAATAAACCAATGTTTACTCTGCTTACAAAACAAATACGAAAGAAATCCATACATGATACCTTACGAGGACCCCTTTTAAGTGAGAAACCATTAAAAACAATTTATATCGATATTTTTCAGTATCAACAGTCATTGTTTTTTTACAGTTATTGATTCTTTTAGTAAATACGCACAAGCATAACTACGCTGTAACTATATTAAACAAATTAAGACATTTCATATCACATCACAATGTTCTCAACATATAGTAGGAGACAATGGAACTGAATTTAAAAATAATCTTTTTCGGGAAATTTGCAAATTGCATAATATCGATATTCATTACATTACTCCAAATAATTTAACTTCAAACAGCCCTGTTGAAAGGTTACATTCTACCCTAATCAAAAAACTTAATATATTAAAACAAAAAGACAGTGAGGAAATCATAGATAACCTAATGATATCTACCATTTGCATTTATAATCAGAGCATCCACGCAACTACTGGTTTTTCCCCATTTGATTTATTATATGGACTATATGATGATGAACCTTATGTAAATACTGACCTAACATATATTATGGGAGATATAATGAAAAAAGAAGCTTTTGAAAAAACCTATGCAAATTAGAAATCTCAAACATAGAAACAAAATAAAACTGCTAATAGTGTCCCAGAAATCGGAAATGACACAGTAATATATAAGAAAAGCGACAGACAAACCAAATTATCACCAAACAATTAAAGTAACAAAAAAAACAAAAAACATAATAGAAGGGAAATAAAAGACCAATAAAAACACTAAAGTACATTTAAGAAAAATTAAAAGACTAAGAAAAACTTTATCCTTTTTACAGACTCGTCATGTCAACGACGACCCTGGACATATTGCCAATACCTAACCTAAAATATAAGTAATAGTATAATATTAGAATCATATCATACTACCTATAATAGTTTCAATTTAACAAATATTTAATTACTATTAACACACTTATTTATTATTCGCATAACATTAGAAAGAAAGTTAAACAGTTCATTTCATGACAAACATAACTTGCAAATACAATTGAATTCTTCTTATAACCAATTAAACAATATTGATAATAATAATAATAATAAAAAAAAAACAAGAGAATTACTTAACTTTCTCGGTTCTAGTATCAAATTCATTACAGGTAATTTAGACCAAGGAGATTTAAATAACATTAATGAACATTTGAAAAACATAAAAACTAATCAAATTAATACAATGCTTAAACTAAATAAATTAAGTTCTTTTGCTGGACATATCTCTAAAAGATTTCAAGAAGATATAACTCATGTTTATAATAACACTTTAATTCTAAAACAAGCTACAATCAATATTGCAAATCTTTTGAAATCTACACTACAGATACAAAATCATTGTACGCAAATTATTGCAATAGATTCTTATTTAACAAAACTCCTAAGGAAAATAACTTTTACTGCTGGTGGTACACTAGATATCGAGTTATTAAGTCTAAACGAAATAAATGAAATCTGGTGTTTTCTTAAAAGTCAGTGCTCTAACAATAGATTATGGCCCTTAGATCAACTTTACGAAATGATTTTAATTTGTCTAACAGGCTTTATATGGTAATATTAGTTGTTAAAATACCACTATTTATAAAAAAAAGTTGCCAATTGCAAATTATATACCCCGTGCCCACGGCGAATCAGTTAGTTCTTGTACCACCAAGTAAATATTACTGGAATAATGTATGGTATGAAAAGTGTAATAGCATCAATTATAAATGGTTCTGTAGCAATTAGGTGATAGACTTATGTCAAATTAAAAATTATGCCTATGCAAGAGTCACTAACAAAGTACAGAAATAATCGAAAATTGTGACGTTGTTTCAAAACAAATTGTAAATAATTGTAATTTTTTTTTAGTAGATGTAACTTAATTATAGGAAATAAAAAATATTATCCCATACCAAATAATATCACCTTATCTTTGGACAACACCATTAAGTTTAAACCGCAAACAAAACAAAGTATACAAATAAGACTTTTTCATGTAAACGAAGCAGATAAGATGCATAATGATTTGTATGAATCAATAGATTACTTAAACATTTTAAGTAAAAGAACTTATTATTCCCTTACTGGATTCTAATCTTTACATAGCTGTAATTACAGTCATTAACATAATAGTTATAGAAAAAAAATCCGAAATTTTGTTTTCAAAAATATACTTGGAAAAATTATCAACGAGGACCACTAAGGGAGGGGAATTACGGACCTGGAACTATAAACTTGGGTTAATTACTATAACTAAATGTACTAATGTTAGTTAAGTAATTTCTCCCTAATTAGATTTTTATATGACCATTAACCATAATTTTATAGGAGATAAGAACCTTTTCGTTTTTAAGTTTGTGACTAGATTTAAGATTCATTTTCATACCTACTTTTAAGCTTGTAAGACATAAAGCTGTACCTGCTCTTTCCTCTTTTTTAATAAATAGGTTTTAAAAAGCTAAAGACGGCATTTTAAATCATAATTCGCGTATATGGGAAAGGTGGGATAAGTCGAAAAAGGTGAAAAATTAGTAAGGGGAAATTAAACAATTATTGAAATAATAATTTTAATTTTTCTTTAAGACAGTTTGGCATATATATTAACTTTTTAATTCAAAATTAAATTAAAATCAAAGAAATATTTACATGATAATTAACATTCACTTATTTTTACATTTTTTGTCTTATTTCACATATCCCATAAACGCACCCACTTTTCTTTGTTCCTATTCACAAGCTTTACCTTAATATTGCAAAATAATCAGTTTAACTCATAAGATAAAAATGTTAAAAAAGTTTATATAAATACTCATATATATGTCTTAAATATTTTGGATTTTAAACCAGAGGGCGGTAAAGTTTTAACAAAAGAAATAATTATTTTATTTTATAAATGTAAATAAATAGAGACGCAACAAATTCAAGCCAGATCTTAAGTTTTTTAAAGAAAACTGTTAAAAATCTGAAAGTCTTTATGGTATCTTTTTCTGCGGTTGGAAATGTCCGATTTAAAAAATTATTTTTAAAGGTATTACATATCTATAAACTTTTTGTTTGCGACGTTTTTGAGTAAAAATATTAAAAACCCAGGTGCAATAAAAAGTCAGCATTACAAATGTGTGTCATAAAACTTTTTTTTAAACTAAACTAACCAGAACTACACGATTTACTGTGGCTTTTTACCACATTTTTATCCTTTCTTTGACCTATATTTTTATTATCAATTTGTGGAAATGGTTCTGTGAAACTCTTCGCAATTTTAATAATAATTTAGTATTATCTAATAAACATGTATTACTGTAAAGGAGTCAATTTCCTTCTTTCATACACCGTGCAGAATATACTGGTAATCTTCTATAGCCTCGCATTCTTTTAGACTTAAGAAATTAATTTTCCCACATAAACTTCCATAGTTACGTCTTATTATATTTTTATAGTTGGAATGCAGATTTGGCTCGGCACATCGTGATTTAAGACGTCTAAACATAACACCACACTTAAACATATGTTCGATCACTCTATACTGATCCTCGTCGCCTAATTCTGGAGAGATACAGGACTGAACAATAAACAAGTTTGTTCTTCCAGATATCATAGAAAAGTCAGTAGAGTAAGCGAGGATGAACTGAATTAAATTTTGGTCCGTTGAGCAGGAAATTTTTGGATATCCAGCATCCCGGAAAAACGGATGATACGCTCTAAAAAAATTAACATGTTAGTACAATTTTAGAATAATTGACATTTATATTTCAGTGCTGTCAAATACATTTCCCTTTTTTTTAATTTGGCTCTGACACAAGTACTGTCTTTGTAAATAGACTAAATTAAATTATGGATACAAATTGGGCATTAAAATTAAATTATATCATTTGATATGAAAGGTCAACAACAGCACAGTTAGTCACAAAACACCTTGAAGAACGAGCAATCCGCCATTTTCAAAATACTAACGAAATATTTTTCATTCCGCAAGCACTTTGTTGATGATTGCCTGGCGAAAAATTAGAACTATGAAGGTTTTAGACCAATTCACTCGCTTTCATTTAAAATTACAGTTGACTCTGGGAGCAAAAGCAAATAGCAAAATAAATTTTCTACATTTCCCTTGCACAAAGTCAACATAACATAATTTAAAGAGTGTGATTTAATTACTTACTAAATTGTTCACTTTTTAGTTATAAATTGATATGTTCTTAAAACGATAGATCTGCTACCACTAGCCAACTTGTTAAAGCCAAACTATTTGAAAACAACCACCTCTAAATGTGTTTTCAATCTCCCAAAAATGCAACAATGACCAAAGAATAAAATTAAATACCAGAACTAATCAGAACTGACCGTAACTAGCCAAATTAAGTGATGCTATTATAAACGTGGGTACATAAATTGAAATACATAAATTTTGCATAGAAAATAAATTTTAGGATTTAATATATATTTCTTTTATAGACTTCCATTGCCTTTATTTGTTAATTGTTACACAACGTTTCGGTTAGTGATGTATCTCCAACTGTTTTCAAGTGATAACTAAAAAGTATTCTTAAAAGTAAAAAGTCGGTCAGGCTTCGATGAACAAGGGATAGTATATCAGTAGAAAGCTTTTATAAATAGTTTTTAATTATCACTTGAAAACGGTTGGAGTTACATCACTAACCGAAACGTTGTGCAACAATTAACAAATGAAGGCAATGGAAGTCCAAGATTTTAGTGTTATTGAAACCATTACATTGTCTAACACTTTCAAGGAAACACTAACCGAAATGTTGTGTATCAATTAACAAATAAATACAAGATAAGTCCATTATTTTAGTGTTATTGAAACCACAACATTATCTAACACTTTCAATATTTATTCTAACTGCGAAACGACTAAATTAAATTCTTAAAATACAAAAAAAAAACAATAAAATTAGATTTTATGACATTTAAAATGTTATATAAATCGATCCTTCATAGTTTTAAAAATTATGGACAAAAATGATTGTTAAAGTCCGAGACATTAGCATCTTCAAAAAATGGTATATTAATAAAACCTTCTTTTTTATTTTATGTATAGAATACGCCCTAGAAACAGGTATGTATAAAACCTAACTTACCGTAGCAGTAAAATACCACCGTCCTACTTGCTTTCTGGCTAAACCAACATCTTTTTGATGTTAATGGAATACCGTACAGCATTTACTAAGTATCCTCCAGAGCTCCATATTTTTCCAGACTTAAAATATTAATCCTCTCACAAAAAGTTCCATGGTAACGTCTTATTATAAGTTCATAGTATAAATCGCCATCCGGACCCACACAAATTGATTCAAGACGTCTGAACATTACGCCCCACTTATACATACGTTCTATCCCTCTATACTGATTATCGTCATTTAATTCTTGGGATATACAGGACTGAATTATAAGCATATCTGTTTCTCCAGATGTCATGGGAAAATTTCTAGAATAGGCGAGGGCGAACTGGAACATTTCATTCGGGTTTTTATGACCTATTTGTACTATGCTGATCATAAGTGCAGGAAGTTTCTTTAGGTCCAGCTCCCAGGAAAAACGAAAAATACGTTCTAAAAAAATAAATATTTCAACTTATGGGTAAAATTTTAAAATATAGATGACTTATTACTACAAACGGTCAGAACCCGCTCTAGCATTTCGGCCATCCTGGGCAAAAATAAGAGTTTCTGCCCCAGAAATTGATTTGGAGGTAAAGGGAAGGAGTATTGGATTAAGTAAAAAATTAAATAAGATTTCAAATACAAAATACACACAATTTAAAAAATAATGCTATTTATGTTAAAAACCAAAAACATTACCTACATGGAAATTAACAACTTTAAAATAATTAACAAAAACTTTTATGCAAACTTTCAACTAATTTAGGGTTTTATGAACCATCTAAATTGTTTAAAAATAATATAACAAATGGCACAAAATTATTGTATTACTGCCCTATTTTATTGTGTTTAAATTAGGGTACAGGGTGTCCGGTTATGAAATTAAACCACCCATTAACTTTTTTATTTGACGTTTGGGAAAAACGAGTTCAGTATAAGAGTTTAACTGTTTTAAATATTTTTTTTAAACTTCTTTTCATCTATACAGGGTCTTTCAAAGAGTCTGGACGTTCTACTTTTTTATTTCAAATGAGTCCCCTATTATTTTATTTGAGATTTGCATTCCTTTTGAAATTCTAAATATATTTTATGTAGGATACCCTATGTCCAACTTTAAAGGTTACATTACAAAATGCAAAAATCTATAACCTCTATCATTATCACTATCATGCCATATCGTTATGTTTATTCAATTTTTCAAATAGCTATATATATATATATATATATATATATATATATATATATATATATATATATATATATATATATATATATATATATATATATATATATATATATATATATATATATATATTGGCATCAAAAATAAATTATAGTATTTGATATGGTAATAAAAGAATTTCTTTGGGAAACACACATTTATTATGGCGATGATTAAATAAATATGCCAAATTTAAATAGGTGAAACACCAGACGAAGTTTATCCAAAAGATTCCTGGTCGACTGACGGTAGCTTTAATGGAGGATACTGAGATTCGGCATTCAAATATCTGTTTTTGTGAGTTAGTTCTCTTTTGACCGTGTACTCTCTTGTTAGATTATTTTTGCTGGTAATAAAAAAGATCAAAGAATGGTAACTACCGTTAATCTCGACTTTTAGTGGGAATAGTGAAGATGAAAGCTTTAATTCCAAAACCAATAGGAGACAGGGCATAACATAAATCATCGAGACACCAAACAGATCGCATTCATAAAACTTTACAAAACACGTATCATCAGGCAAGCTTTTGAAATAGAAAACACTAACAACCTCAACAATAAAAACGATGTTTAAAGTATCCCCAGTTAATACACCAATTCGTTAGAGACCAACTAATTTATTAGTAACAAATAATTTTTACAAGTAATATGCCCTGCTTAGTATTAGCTTTGCTATTAGTATAACTTTGCAATATTTTTATATACAAAATATAATTTATTACAATCCAGTATTACATATTAGGAAATAATTTTTCACAAATAAAACTTTTTTTATATGTTAATATTTAATTTATAATTTTTACAAGTAGCTCACCCCGTTTAGTATTAACTTTGCAATATTTTTATTTACGAGGTGGCCAACTAAGAATGCGAGGTACTAAATCTAAAAAAACCTATATATTCCAGACGCTTGCGGCAAAAAAATATTACTAAAACGGTCAAGAGAAAATCCTGAAAATACTTTTAAGGTTTTGAAATGGCCGCTAGGTGGCGTAACTGCAATCTTGAAATTAAAAAGCATATTTGTGAATTCCGCTATATTAACCTAACAAAAAAACACCTGATCTTTAAAGTCAAGGATAATCTGCTAAATGTCTAAAAATAAAGTGGTAAGGGGAATTCAAAGATTTCCATAAAAAACACCCCGTATCTTCGAAACGGCTAAGCTGATTTTAACAAACTTGGGCTAGTAAAGAAGAGCTATTTTTGGGCTAAAAATGTTATACTTGAGGTTTTATTAGTTTTACATGGGTCCTTAGTTGGCCCCCCCAGTTAATATTTTTACCCAAAATGCTAGCACACCAGGTTATAGCTAGCACAACCTAGCACAACCACTGGTTCAGCTAGCACACCCACGGGAAGCACATAATCGTCTCCCGAAATCGGGGGGCCAACTAACGCTAGCCCCCGGTTTATTTTTACCCAAAATGCTAGCACACCCAAGGTTATAGCTAGCACAACCTAGCACAACCACTGGGTCAGTAGCACAACCACAGAACCACATAATCTCCCCCAAAAATGGGGGGGGCCAACTTAAACCCCCCCCAGAATATTTTATAAAAAGCTAGCACAAAGGTTAGATAGCACAACCAGCAAACCACTGGGTCATAGCACCAGGAACCAATAAGTCTCCCGAAATCGGAGGGGGAAATTTACTTTTTTATCTCCCAAACCCTACATTTTAATTAAGGTCACGTTCGATTCGTCCTAATAGTCCGGTTTTTGGGGGGGGTGAGAAAAAAAAAACATGGGGGTGTGATCCCCTTTTTGAACTGGAAAAAAATTTGTTTAAATATTGCTTTATAGTTAAAAAAGGTCCCAATAAGATTTTTAAAGTATGTGACGTTAAAAAAAAAGGGGCAGTATAGCCATTATTTAAAGAAAAAAAGTGTTTGATTTTCAATATGGGTATTAAATTAAAGGCCACTGGATTCAAAAAATGTTTAAAAAAGGGCGGTATTTTAGCCATTGTTTAAAGTAAAAAAGTATTTTTTTGAATATTGGTATGGAGTCAAATTAAGGGTTTTTCATCATGGGGTTTCCCAAAGTATTTACGTCAAAAAAAAAAAATAGGGGTTTTGTTAAAATTTTTTAAAAAAAAAAAATTCTTCCGATGGACAACTATGGGGATGTT
Organism: Listronotus oregonensis; assembly: GCA_019359885.1. Lineage (NCBI taxonomy): Eukaryota > Metazoa > Arthropoda > Insecta > Coleoptera > Curculionidae > Listronotus > Listronotus oregonensis. The sequence goes on from JAHBCN010000042.1 coordinate 73,422, forward strand.
TAAAATTGCCATTAATTTTTATATTGGTTCAGTCCTTAGTTGATTTTTTAAAATTTTCTTTATATATTTTTTTTTTGTTTTTTAAATTCATATTTTATTTTAAGACGACAATGTTTAAGGGTTTTTTAACTTAGATGTCCTAAAGCGAATTTAAAATTTTTAAAAAAAACTTTCCCTTTACAGTCCCGTTGAAAAAATAAAACTACTGTTGGGAAAATTCCCGATTAAAATTATAATATATAATATAATATATATATATATATATATATATATATATATATATATATATATATATATATATATATATATATATATATATATATATATATATATATATATATATATATATATATATATATATATATATATTATATATATATAAAATATATATATATATATATATATATATATATATATATATATATATATATATATATATATATATATATAATATATATATATAAAAATTATATTTTCAAATTTTTGGATTTTCTTGGGGTAAGGTGGGAATATAAAAAAACAGTTGCTTATAACAATTTCGTTAAATTTTAGTCAATTACGACGTTGGCCTGGAAGAACTCACCTCACTCTATTTTAAAATATATTTTAAGTTTTTCACAGTTCTTGATATTAAAAATATTTAATCTTTTTGTAAAAGGAAGATGGTGTAGAGTTCTAAGACTATAAAAAAATAAATAATAATTAAAAAAAAATAAATAGTTGAAACGAAGACCGTTTATTGTGATTATAATTTTTAAATGTTAAGGGGGTTTGTCTTTTCAAGTATAAATGTGCATTTCAAACAATAAAAAAGAGTGTTTTCGTAAGAAACCCCCTTTTTTTAAGGTAAAATTAAATGTTAATATATTGAAGGTAATATTTCCCAAACAAAAAAATTTTTTTACAGATTGATTTGTTCTTATAAAAAATACATATTATATACCCATGAAGGCCCTTCCATGCCGAAAGTATTGAATAAAATTTAACGAAAATTCTTAGTAAGCAACTGTTTTAAATTTCCTGACCTTTTCTAAGAAAATCAAAATTTTGGGAAAAACCCTAAACAATATAAGGCAAAAAGGGCAAAGAAAATTAAAAATAAACTATATATATATATATATATATATATATATATATATATATATATATATATATATATATATATATATATATATATATATATATATATATATATATATATATATATATATATATATATATATATATATAAAATATAATATATATATAATATTATATATATATATATATATATATATATATATATATATTATATATATATATATATATATATATATATATTTATTATAATGTTTTTTTAAACTTTTTTATTTTTTTTAAAAATAAATATCTATATTTTAAAATTTTTCTTGGGGTGTTGGCGAGGCCCCAGGGATTGACGCCACCCTTGGGCCCCTGCCTGTACCCTACATCATCAATCACAAGATAGTTTTTAAAACATCAAGGCAAATTTTCTGTCACAAAATGGATTGAAATTTTTTAAATCCGACGTTTCATTATCAACTTTTTTTTAAATTGGCCCTGTATTTTTTTTTGGATTTGAGCCGAAAACCAAAACCAATGATTTTAGAAATTTGTGATGAGCAGACCGGTTTGGTCTTTTTGGCTTTTTGCAGCAAGACCAAGACCGAATAAATCAAAACCTTCCTAAAAGACCAAGACCAAGACCGGGGAATGCAAGACCAAAACCAAGACCAAGACCGAGGGTGCGGGACAGCAAGACCAAGACAAACCCGCAAGACTCTTGCTTTTTTTAAAAACAGAGGTATTTCCAGAAGAAAAAAATGTGTCGAGAACACCTAAAAGGGGGTATTTATGAAAACAGGTTTTTTAATAAAAAATAATTAAATGATCACTTGTTTTTTAACAAATTATCTAAAAAGATAACTAAATTCAAAACATGTTTCAAAATAATAAGATTGTATAAATGGTCAAGCCGATATCTCAAAACCGTTTAGGGGGAAAAACTAAAATTACAAAAGTTATAGAAGCTGAAATATTTATCTATTCAAGTTTTTAATTGGGTACTAGTGATGCCATTTACTGGACAAAATTTAAAAAATCCGGGAAAACATTTTTTTGAAGAAGTATATTAGATTGCTCCTTTAACTAAAATTTTGTAAAAGTGGTTCAATAAAAATTTTTCTTTTTATATAGGAATACGTTTAAATAAATGGATTTTAAATTTCACTTCCGGTCAGAGGGAAAAATGAAACAATGCCAAAAGTAAAATATATGTATTTTTTAAAAAGAAAATGATATAAAAAAAACATCTACGTCGACTTTTATTTATGACATTTAAAAATTTTCCAGCATAATATAAAAGGGAAAAAGCACTTTTAATAATTTTTTCATTTTTTTTTTCTATTTTGGGTTAAAAGTAAAAATAAGGAAGTTTTTCGAGTGGTTTTGGTTTTTGGAAAACTGAAAAGAAAAAATTTTACATTTCCCCCTTTTTTTCTATAATTTTGTGTATTCAGTTTTTCCCTTATGAACGGTTTCAATATATCGATTTTGTCACTATAAAAATTGTACAAACTAAAGTTTTTGTACACTTTGTAAAAATGTTTGTCATTTAACATAGTTATTTGAATAAAAAGCTTTCTAAATACCTTTTTTAATTGAAACCACGTTTACATATGAAATATTTTCGGAAATTTCAATTTTGAAGTAAATTTTTTTTCCCCCCTCAGAGTACTCAGTATTGTAATTTTTTATGTTTCTTCAAAGAAAATTTAAATATTTCCACCCAAAAATGAAGCGGTATAAATAAATTTCTTTTAAAAATACCTTTTTAATCAAATAATTTAAAGAAGAAGAAAAATTTGGGTATTTTTTAAAAATTTTAAAAAAAAATATAGTCTCCATTTTTATTTTTTTTAAGAAAAAAAATATATTTTTTTTTAAAACTGGTTTAATTTACAAAAAAGACCAGAAGGGCTTTGCACCCAGTTAGTTACCCACCCAAGCCCGGGGGGTAAGACCAAGACCAAGCCCAAGCCCTTTTTTGGGGCAAGACCAAGAAAGCCCGATTAAGAAAAGCCAAGACTAGCCCGGTTTTGGTCTTGGTGCTGCTCATCACTGTAAAAATTAATCGAAAACTTTTTTAAAGAGTTCCTGGTAAGATCTTACTAAAGAACTGTTTTTTCTTTTTTACCACATAACTTCTTAGGGAAAAATGCCAATAATAGCACTTTTTGAATAAGCGCGATACATTAGTTTGAGATCTTAGAAGCTCTTATTCCAATAAAATCTAGGGGGTATTAACAAAGTTGACGATAAAAACTCAAAGACAATACGTCGAATCTATAATTGTAAATAAAAACTTGTAGAGGGAAAAAGGCTTTGCTGTTTAGGTTTTTAATTGCTTTTAAAATAAATAAGTTAAACAGTAAAAAACCAAATTTAAATTTCGTTTTTTTTTTTCAAAACATGGTAATTTTATAAAGTTTTTTAAGCAAATTATTGATTAAAACGCAACTTTGCCAAAGGACTGTCCATCTATCTTACCGTTGAGATATCCATGGTCTGGGCCCTCAACACGTGTACTATAGAATAATTAAAAAAAATTTCGGGGGACAATTTTTTCATGTATATTACAAAATTTTTATAATATTGCATTGTTACCGAAACTGGTGTGTGAAATTTCAAGGAAATGATTAAAAGGGGAAATTATTTTTAACCACGGGAAAAATTTTTCATTTAAACAATGGCTTAACACAGCCCCATTTGTTTTTTGAATTTTTATACTTTCTTTGGGAATTCATGATGAAACAATTAATTTTTCCCCTATTAATATTCAAACAAATACTTTTACTTTAAACAATTACACACTACGCCATCTTTTTTAACGTATCCTTTTTAATAGAATCCTAGATGGACCTTTTTTTTAATACCCATATTGAATAATCAAACACATTTTTTAACTTTAAAAAATCTACTCCCCAATTTTTAAAACACATACTTTAATAGAACCCTATGATGGGACCTTTAATTTAATAATATCGAATATTCAAACAAAATTTTTTCCATTAAACAATGGGTATAACCCGCCATGTTTTTTTTCTTACCTAAAAACATTTGGGACTATTAGGAGAACGAACTGATTAATTATACAAATTTTCCAGCCTTTGGCAGATAAAGGGAAAAAAAGCTAAGTTTCCCCTCCCGATTTCGGAACGTTTTGGTTCCTTTTGGGGTTTTGGACCAGGGTTGTTAGGTTGTGCTAGCAAAACCCTTTGGGTTTGGCAGCTTTTTGGGATAAAATATTAACTGGGCTAGGTTAAGTTCCCCCGATTTCGGAAAATTTATGTGGTTCCTGTGGTTGTGCACCCCCCATGGTTGTGCTAGGTTGTCAGCTTAACCTTGGGTGCAAATTTTTTGGGGAAAAAAATTTTAATCTAGCTTAAGTTGGCCCCCATTCAGACGATTATGCCCGGGGGTGCAGTGAACCAGGGGTTTGGGCAGGGTGCAGCTTAATTTTGGGGCAGCTTTTTGGGGAAAAAAATATTAACGGGGGGGCCAACAAGGGACCCTTTTACATTTTCGCCACTAGAGGGTTTTTGTTAACATTCCAACAGAAATCGTTAATTGCCTTAAGAAAATAAAATGCATTGGTATATTTTTTCTTTATAAAAAAGTAGCTTGATGATGCATAGATAAGCTTGCGAAACGCCATCTCGATATCTTGTTCCCAACCTAAAATTTAGGCCAAAGAAAATTTTATACGTCATACCTTTAATAAGAAAAAAAATATTTTTTCGTCTAAATGCAGTATTTTACGAGTTATAATCAAAACATCGAATTCCAGGGGTATACCTTAAAAAAATCCTGAAATTCGATTTTTTTATTATGACTCGTAAAGTATTGTATTTAGACGAAAAAGTTATATAAAATAAATAAAGGATTTGTAAAAAAACATAATTTGTGTCATACAAAATTTCCTGTAGCATTTATAGTTTTTGAGATATTGATGTATAAAATTTTCTTTGACCTGAATTTTAGGTTAGGAACAAGATATTAAGATGCAGTTTAGGCATCATTCAGCTACTTCTTGATTAAGAAAAAATCATATCAATTCATTTTTTTTAATTAACCATTTCTGTCGGAATGTCAAAGAAAAGCCCTATAGCGCCAAATGTAAAACTAACAAAACTTTAAATATTATAAAATTTATAGCAAAAGAATTGCTCTTTTTCACTAGCCCAAGTTTGTTAAAATCAGCTTAGCCGTTTTGAAGGTAAAGGGTGTTTTTTACCGAAACTTTTGAATACCCCCCACCACTTTATTTTTAGAGATACAGTAAAAATTGTAAAACAAAACAAAAATTGATTATTCTTGTCTTTTAAAATCAGGTATATTTTTATATTCAAGATGGCAGTTACGCCCCCTAGCAGCCGTTTCAGAAACTTTTAAAAAAATCAGGTTAGGTTCCAGATACAATACCCCGCATTCTTACTTGGCTACCCTGTACAAAATATAGTTTCTTATAATCCCGTGTCTTACATAATAATATTACCAAATTGTTTTTTTCTCGAATAAACCTTTTTTTTAACACCTATATTATTACGAGTATGTAATAAATGCCACTATATTTTCACTGCTGCTAGAAACCGTTCGTCGTTCGGCCCCATTTTTTTTATTTTGTCGGCGGTTCAACATGTGGCACATGATGGCGCGGGGATCAGTTGTCTATGCCTCATAAAAAACAAAGTAAATTTATTTCTTTCATTCTTATTATTTTTTTGCGCTGAAGTGAGTATATTGCCATTTTGGTATTTTTTTACAATTTACAGAATACTTATTTTCTTAAGGACGTGGGTATCCTACCAAGGAGTCAAGAAATGCCTGCTTTTACAAAAAGAGTTTAATAAAAAGACGTAAATAATAATTTAAAGAAGTTACCAAGAAACAATGTTTTAATTAAAAATAATATGTAACAATACTTTTGGTATATAGTTTTCAAAGAAGCACGCATTTTTTTAGCATTATAAATCAAAAACCCGTATTATATTTTTTCTTTTCTTTATTTAAGACAACAAAACCATTTTTGTTAAAAAAATGTTGTTATATCTAGAAATAAAACATTTTAAGCAATATTAATCTTAACTTTGACGCAACTGAAAATCTAACATGTTCGGACAAAAATGATTGTTAGAATTGCCCTTTTAAGGGACACTAGCATCTTAAGAAAACATTTTTAGGTCATGTTTATAAAACCGTTTTTTTTTCTATTTTAATGTATTGTAAAACACAACTTACCGTAGCAAGAAAATACCATCGTCCCACGTGTTTTAAGCCTAAACCGAAATCTTTTTAATGTTAATCTAACACCAGGGTTAAAACAAACAGAATGTTTGTGGCTTTCTAGTAGATGAGCCTTTGTGTGTTCCAGCGGTCCATTCCAAGTGCAGGATAGAGCCCATCGTAAAGGGCAATTTATGGGAAAAAATGGACAAGTTTTTTCATGTTCTTTAATTGAAAATCCTTTTTTTAAACGAGCATCCCTCGTATTTACAAGGAAAGCTCAACTTATAAGCAAGCTCTTCTAGCACTTTTGCTCTGATAAAAAATCTAGGTATCCTGAAAAAAATATTTTTTTAAATTTAAATAATATTATATATAGAGAAGTTTTTTCTCGTAGTAGAATTTTATTACCAAAAAACAAATATCAGGCATTCCAATGCTTTTGGGCTATTTTTAAATTAGTTTTTCTTAAACAAAAACCATGGCCTCTTCAAAATTTTATGAAGTTGACTCTGGTTCAATTCAATCACAGTTTTTTAAATACTCCAGTCAAAAAATGTTGATAAAAAAAAAAAAAAAATTTTTTTTTAAAAAAAAAGGAAAAAAATTTTTTTTTTAATTTTTTAAGGACAAATTGGTAAGTAATAAATTTTGGTTGGGCTTTGGTTATGTTTTTTTAAAATAACATCGCAGATTGGTGTGATGTTATTTTAAAAAATATAAATGTTTCTAATGTTTTCAATAAGATTGGGGCTCTGTCTAAAAATACAAATTGCTGTTCAGATGGAATTCCAATCTTATATATAGTTTACACGTTTCATTATGTAATATTTTTAACAAGTCTCTGGCGGAGGGTGAGCTTCCAACTGTCTGGAAAGAGAGTTATGTTGTTCCAATTTATAAGGCCAGAGAAAGGAAGGATATTTGTGATTATAGAGGGGTTGCGAAACAATCAGCTATCCCAAAGCTTCTGGATTCATTAATTTACGATCAACTAGTTTGGTCCTGTAAAGGCTGTACCTATAGTCAAAGAACAACATGGATTTGCCATGGACCGATCAACTACAACTAATTTGTTTGTGTATCAGAACGAAATTTTGAATATATTGGAAGAGGGGCTTCAGATAAATACACGAATTTTTCCAGGGCGTTCGATAGAGTGAATCATCGGCTTCTTCTAGTGAAGCTGAGGGCAACTGGCTTTGATAAGTTGTCCTTAAGATGGATCCAGAGCATGTTTATTGGACGCACTCAAAGGGTTAAGATTGGAGGTTCTGTTTCCAAATCGAAAACGGTTCCATCTGAAGTTTCCCAGGGAGGACACTGTGCTCCACACCTTTTTAACTTGTTTGTCCATGACATCAGTCAGTATCTAAAGTCCAGCCGCTTCCTTTTGTTTGCAGATGATATGAAGCTTTATAGAGTGATTAGGTCCGAGTATGATGGTCTTCTACTGCATATGGGCCTTGATGTTTTGTTCAATGGTCTAGGGTTAATTTTCTGTCACTAGACACCAGTAAATGTAATTATATTAGTTTTTACAGAAATCGATCGAGAATCAGTACTCATTATCATACTGGTGGGCAAGAACTGTCACTTCTGTCTAGTGTCAGGGATCTTGGGGTAATTCTTGAGGGTAGGTTTACTTTTCGGAATTATTATTCTTTGGTTATATCGAAGGCATTGATATTATTAGGCTTTATTTTCAGACCGGCCCGAGACATGTTTTTATCTTCCTTAAAAACTCTCTATTACTCCCTTGTAAGGTCACGACTGAAGTATGCGTCCATGATATGGTCTCCATATTATAATGTTCATATAGAAAATATCGAAAGATGGCAGAAAAAAGTTTGTAAGTTTTGTCAATTTCGATTTGCACATGTACATAATGAAATATCTTTAAACACCTTTAGAGAAAGGAGAATAATTAATGATCTCTTTTTTGTCTATAAATTGTTAAATTATTTGTAGTATATTGATTGTCCAGCATTACTGGAGCGGATAGGTACCTGATCGCTTGTTAAGAAGGAATGCCATTTTTAAAGTTAAATTTCATGCCACAAATTATAGAAAATATATAAAGAACCTTATAATACTTAAATGACCATCCTCTGTACCCTTTTAGGGGCTCACTAAATAGATTGAAGAAAAATTTATTTGAACTGTTTTAATTTATTAAAAGTTTAAATTGTTGTTATTTATATTGTTTTGTTAATATATGTTTGATGATTGTCATATATGTATATTTTATTAATTTATATGTATATTTTATTAATTTATGCTTTATATTTGTTCATTTGTACATTTGCTGAATGTTAACTTTTTATAAATTTTTAAATCTGTATTCTTTAAGGGGGTGTCCCGTATATTAATAAAATAAATAAATAAATATTGATAAAAAATTAAATTAAATAAAAATCTAACGGACCGTAGACAAAAAAATATTTTTCATAAATTTAATTCTTTTGGGTATGTTACTAAGGCTTGTACAATATCGTGTTAGTCTATGGTGTAAACCAAGGTGTCAATATAAATCATGGAATAATTTTACAAGTAACTAGTTGTCATCCGCAAACTTAAGTTTAATCTACAGAATCGTATTTAACACTTACCTGTGGATGCAGTAGTAGTAAACCCACATTTTGAGATTTAAACCAGAGCTTTGTCATTCTTGACAGGGAATATTACTAATTGTCATTGGTAGTATTTGGTTTTAGGCATTTATAAACTATTAAAGTATATTTGACATCATCATTGAATAAAAAACCCAAGTCGTAGTTTATTATTAGACACCTTCAGAACAAAACACTTTACACATGCGCTTGTTGACGTAGTTGTTCCTATAATACCAACCCAATGATTGTCAACTGTGGATTTGACTCCGCAATTTTAAAACTTGGTCTTTTATTTTCAATGCGCCAGGATTAAATTCCGCAAGAAACTTGTCATATTTTTATTTTTTTTTGTACACCAACGTTGGTAAAGAATAAATATTTTTAAATTACTATTTATTTTACAATAAAAAGTACATAATAGTAGCACCTTATAAAATGATTATATATACAGGGTGCCACAGATTCAAGTGCATGCATGAGATCTCGGAAACCGTAAGAGATACGAAGTCGGTTAAATTATGGCAAAGTTGTATATTTGCGTAACTAACCATGTTCACTTTAGAAAATTGCGAAATTCCGAGTACTTACGGAGATATCCGAAAAAAACGAAATTTGCTGATTTGGTTTTTATTTTTTTCTGACGTTATTTAAACAGATGTGGAAAAACAAAAGAAACTTTCTTATGGCCACGTTTTAAGCTCTACAAAACAGTGTTGAGAGATTTTCCGTACGACGTTTCCTTTTCGTTAAACCATGATCAACTTTATTTTTTTAAATACGGACCTGGGTTTTTTATTTAATTTTTTTAAACCCCTTATTATCGCAATTACAAAAATGTAAAACACTTAATATTTATTAACAAATATGGAACGCCCCTATAAGAAATAAGGCGTTCCTTGTCTAACTCATTGTCTCTTATGGAAAATATGTTTATTTAACCGAAAAATATTAAGTGTTATACATCATTGTAAATGGGATTATAACTGCTTTAAAAAAATGCAATAAACAATTGAGTGTCGTATTTAAAAAAATGAAGTTGATGATGGTTTAACAAAAACGAAACTTCGTAAGGAAAATCACTCAATGCTGTTTTGTAAAGCTTAAAAAGTGGCCATAAGAAAGTGTCATTTGTTTTTCCATATCTCTTTAAATAACGTCAGAAAAAAATTAAAACCAAATGGGAAAATTTCGGTTTTTTTCGGATATCTGCGGAAGTACCCGGAATTTTAAAACTTTCTAATCGGCGCGCAACTTTTCCATAATTTAACCGACTTCGTATCTCTTACAGTTTCCGAATCCCTATCATGCACTCGAATCTGTGAACTTATATATAATATATATATATATATATATATATATATATATATATATATATATATATATATATATTTTATATTATATATATATATATATATATATATATATATATATATATAATATATATATATATATATATATATATATATATATATGTATATATATATATATATATATATATATATATATATATATATATATATATATATATATATATATATATATATATATATATATATATATATATAAAATATATATATATATATATATATATATATATATATATATATATATATATATATATATATATATATATATATATATATATATATATATATATTCATATTCTTTTAAGCTATTAATGACAAAACTATCACAGCAGGCACAGTAGTGGTTAAACCCTGGTTTAAACCACTGATTGTCATGACATTGTACAAGCGACCTTTAAATGACACTGAAGATGAGTATATTTTTAATTGTTACATGGATAAACATTGTTGCAAACTTAAACTAGATATGAGATTTGTGTTAAACGACTTTAAGAAATTATTTTTTTAAATGTTTTTTTTCGCTATCCCTTACATCGGTTTGACCTAATATCTAATTAATATGCAATAAAAATTAAAAAGTGCGGTTCCATATATTGGCCTAAAACAAAAATTTTATATTATTATTATAATTTAAAGAAGTTTTGCACTTAAATTTTAATAAATAAAATTATTGTATTAATTTTTATAATCGTTTTGTAAAATGTAAAAAGTGAGAATCAATAGGTAATTAACAAATTAATTTTGGGGCAAATTCAGTTTTAGAAAATATTTTTTAAATGTTTAACCTAATAACGTAATTGTTGTAAATCATTTAAAATAATTTATTTTACAGTGTTACCTTACTTAAGTATTTTAGACACCGGTAAAAAGTAATGATTTATGTCATGTCACTTTTTTGTGAGGTTATGGGCCCGTTTGAAGACCCGCAGGACATTGAGTTTTTTGTGCAGTTCGCCGAAACAGTCTGACAATGAATCAGTTACCGCCGATCGAACGTTTGAAAGGACGCGAAAATTTCGATACGTGGAAATTCGCAGTGCAGACTTATCTCGAACATGAGGAACTTTGGGGTGCGGTAGAAGGTACGGACACTGATACCAAGAAGATTACAAAAGCACGTTCTAAATAATATTTCGGTTGATCCGATGCACTACGTTCATGTCAGTCAACAAAAACGGCCAAAGAAGCGTGGGACAATCTTACAAAAGCGTTTGAAGACTCGGGGTTGACGCGGCGTGTTGGACTTTTACGTATTTTAATTACTACAACTCTGGAATCTTGTGATTCGGTAGAAGAATATGTAAATAAGATTATCACGACAGCCACCAAATTGTCTGCTTTAGGATTGACTGTAAGCGATGAGTGGATAGGTACTATTATGTTAGCTGGCCTACCAGATATTTACCAGCCTATGATAATGGGAATAGAAAGCTCTGGGAGCAAGGTTACAGGTGACTCCATAAAGACAAAGTTAATGCAAGATGTGTCTCTTGTCAAGGGATCTGATCAAAATTCAGTTGCAATGTATGGTTCAAGCAAATCGCAGAATTATTTCAAAGAAAAACAGAAAGGACATTTTTCTTCAGTAGCTAACCAGAAAAACAAACCTTATTCAAAGGGGCCTAGGTGTTTTAACTGCAATAAATATGGACATTTTGCCTCCAACTGTAATCAGAAGAAAGACAAAGATAAGAAGAACAAGGATGCAGGCTTGTACTCAGCTTTTTCCGTTCAAGTTAAACAAGAAAGTTCATGGTATCTCGATTCTGGGTGCTCAGCACATATGACACCAAATAGAGACATGTTTACCTCAGAAAGAACTTCAGCCAAGTTGTCAATTACTACTGCAAATAATGAAGAGATGACAACTCAGTCTATTGGTGATATAAAATTACCTGTCAAGGTAAGAGGAAATGCATTAAATGTAAATATCAATGATATTTATTATGTTCCTAAGCTAAAAGTGAATTTGCTCTCAGTTAGCCAAATTGTTAAGAAGGGCAATACAGTCATATTTGACTCAAAAGGTGCAAATATTTTTAATTCTTGTAACGAACTCATTTGCTTCAGCCACTTTGGACAATAATTTATTCAAGTTAGACGTTCCACAGCAAAAATCTTTTTTTTTGAATCCAAAGAAAGACATTGTAGCTTATGGCACCGACGACTTGCCCACGTCAATGCTGCAAGTATTAATAAACTTAAAAGTGGACTAGCTAATGGAATTAATTTTGACGATAAGTTTGATCCTGACTTTTTTGTGACACATGTACGATGGGAAAAATACACAGATTACCATTTAAGGACAGTGGGGAAACCGAGACATCAAGACCATTGGAGCTGGTACATTCCGATTTAATGGGACCCATGCAAGAAGACTCCCTTGTTGGCTCAAAGTATGTTTTTACTTTACTTGATGATTATACTCACTATGCCTTTGTTTATTTTTTGAAAAATAAATCTCAGGTCACTGAATACTTTAAAATTTTCAAAGTTTTGCTGAAAATCAAACAGGGAAAAAAATCAAGACTTTTAGAACTGATAATGGTGAGTATGTAAACAGCCAACTGAAAAAGATTTTACAGTCTGCAGGCATAGAACATCAGCTCACTACACCTCATACTCCAGAGCAAAATGGCAAAGCCAAAAAGACTTAACCGATCTATCATGGAAAAGGCTCGTTGTTTACTAATAGAAGCAGGGTTGCCAAATGTTTTTTGGGCAGAATCCGTTAATACATCTGTCTATCTGCTTAACCGCCTACCAAATCGATGCGTGAAGAATACACCATTTGAAATGTGGACTGGAAGAAAACCATCTGATATGTTAGAATATTTGTTTAAAGCCTATGCACACATACCTAGCCAGAACCGAAAAAAATTGGATCCGAAAGCAATTCCATGCATTTTTGTTGGCTACAGTACAGAATCCAAGGCTTACAGGTTTTATGACGTTAAGAAGAATATGGTGTTTATATCCCGCGATGTAGTGTTTGCAGAACAAGAAAAGGGCAACACGCTTTTAAAAAATAAAGTAGAAAAAGAGGCTTCAGATTTTTTTTATTTTCCCGACAGTAACAACACAGCAGAAGATGACCAGATAGAAAGTGAATATGAAGATCATAGTATATCTAGTGAAGAAACTAGCAACAGGTCAAGTGATGACAGCGAAGAATATGCCGACCCAGATTTATCAGACCTGGTAGGACAAAATATTGGCGACGACTCAGATTTTGAACCGAAGATGACTTCGGTCCTCCTGTTCCTGTTGAAAGACCTCAAAGAGATGAAAAGTACCTAGTCCTAAAGGACTATGTAATATACACTGCTGTTCTAAAGGCACAAGGAGATCCATTGGAAGTTTCTGAAGCTCTTAGTAGGCCGGACAAAGAACACTGAGAAAAGCCATGAAAAATGAGTATGATGCGCTAATAGAGAATGGTACATGGGAGTTTGTAGACCTTCCTCCAGGAAAGAAGGCATTAAGAAGTAAATGGGTTTTTAAAACCAAAGGAAAAGAAAATGAGACACATATAAAGCCAGACTTGTTATAAAGGGTTGTGCACAAAAAAAAGAAGGAATTGACTATGAAGAGACGTATTCACCAGTAGTTCGTTATAGCTCTATTAGTACTTACTAGCGCTTGCGGCAGAAGAAGATCTAGAAATAGACCAGTTGGATGCAGTTTCTGCCTTTTTACAAGGAGATTTGACTGAACATCATATGACTCCTCCAGAAGGATTTGAGAATTGCAACAAAGTATGCAAGTTAAAGAAATCCCTCTACGATTAAAAGCAAGCCAGTCAGTATGGAATCAAAAGCTAGACAATTTTTTAAAGAAAATTGGATTGAAACAAAGTCAAACAGATTCTTGCATTTACTACAAGATAAATGACAAAATAACGTTAATTTTGGGCATTTATGTAGATGACATGATTCTTTTATCAAATGACAGAAGTGCTAAGCAAGAATTAAAAGATCAGTTGATGAAGAATTTTAAGATGAAAGATATGGGAGAGGTAAAATCCATACTTGGATTTCGGATAACAGAGACAGATCAAAAAAAGATATGGATTGATCGAAGGAATACATAGAAGATTCTTAAAAGATTTAATATGGAAGATGCTAAACCAGTGGCCACTCCATTAGCCACAGGAGAAAAGTTAACCAAAAATCAGTCACCGAAGAATGAAAAAGAAATTGAGATAATGAAAATAAGCCGTATCAGGAAGCAGTAGGAAGTTTGTTGTTCCTTCCCAAATATCAGACCTGATATATGCTATGCAGTCAGTTGTGTCAGTCGTTTTAACCACAATCCTGGATCTGCACACTGGGCAGCAGTTAAACGAATCCTACGTTACTTAAAGGGTACGTTACATTACAAATTAGAATTTGATGGTATATTAAAGAAAAACCAAGATGTTTATGGCTTTTGTGACGCCGATTGGGCAAACGATTCTTCAGACAGAAGATCCGTGACAGGTTACATTTTTATGAAAAATGGATCACCAATCTCCTGGAACAGTAAGAAGCAACCCACCGTAGCACTGTCAACGACAGAGGCGGAGTACATGTCAATGGCAATGGCGGCACAAGAAGCATTATGGTTAAGAGGGCTTAGCCGTGAACTCAGCTCAAGAGAAGAACCAACTTTGTTGTATGTAGACAACCAAGGAGCACAGAACTTGCTATGAATGGCGGATATCAATCTCGTACCAAACACATAGATGTTCGTCATCATTTTCTAAAGGAGAAAATCAGTATGAACATTTTAAAGCTGGAATATGTGTCAACTCAACAAATGATTGCAGACTCTCTGACGAAGCCTTGGAGAAGATTAAGTTTTAAACTGCATTAAAAATCAAGACTTATTTTAAATAGGGAGGTGTTGTAAATCATTTAAAATAATTTATTTTACAGTGTTACCTTACTTAGGTATTTTAGACACCGGTAAAAAGTAATGATTTATGTCATGTCACTTTTTTGATAGTTTTTTAGAACCCGTCAATTTTTTTATGCTTGCTTTTTGGTACTGAATGTTAAGTGTATCTTTTAAATAGTTTATTGTATTAAAACACTGTAAAACCAAAGTTTATAGTTTCATTACAAGAGTAATTAGTTTTCTTTTTAGAATTTAGAATGGTACAACTAAGTGCCAGAGGATACCTCAAACTATGCCTAAGAAAGAGTAGCGAGTGGCTTTATTTTTTGCTTATTGTAAAATATTACATATTATAAAGATTAAAATAAGTATGTTTATGTTGGAAATACATGGGTATTAATTTACGTTTAACTTTAACTTACACCGATATGCAACTAAATATTCTCGGGGTCGCCTAGGCAAGAAACGTAAATAGTCAAGTCTGCTTTTCGAGCTTTGCGCCCTTTAATGTAAACTATTTTTGACAAAACTTCAGGCAGGAGAAAAATATTTTTAAATACGACAAACTTTTAAACAGTTTTTATATATATATATATATATATATATATATATATATATATATATATATATATATATATATATATATATATATATATATATATATATATATATATATATATATATATATATATATATATATATATATATATATATATATATATATATATTATATAGTTTAGAAGTGGTTTCTTTCTTCCTTGTTTAGGTATATTATTTTATTATTTAGTATTCTTGGGTTTAAAGGCAGATAAAACAAAATTTTTTAAAAATAAAATATAATTTTTAAAATTAACGTTTCGGCTCTCTAGTATGAGGCCTTCATCAGAATGTCTGCAATACAAAGAAAAACACAATAGAGCTGTGACTAATTACAAAATTAATATAGTTACCTTATTAGTAGAGATTTCATAAGTAGTCATTGTTAAAATTCAACACAAACACACATTTTTAAACGATCACTCAAACGATTATTGTATACACATATTACAAACATAGCGACACAAATTTAAAATTTCTTAAAAAAGGCATCAGCCGTTATGAGTATTATTTTTTTTTTTTTTAATTTAAAATTAAGGAATTTATTTCTTTGTAACAATTCACGATAGCGACATCTATGGTATATTAACAAAATATATGTTAATCCACTGCATTAAATTACGGAGATTCTTTAAAGTTTTTCTCATGGTAGAGTATCAATTTGATGGTATTGGTAACAGGTGGCAGCATTTAGAGATATTAAGTATATTTGTTGATTAAAATTTTTTTCTTAAATATGTTATTCTTATTATTATTTAAATTTAATAGTTACGTAATATGCTAGAAATCAACTGAGTAGATTGTAGTATAATTTGCTTAAATTTTTTGTATCAGTTTTTGCGTTTACTGTATTTTTTCGTTTTTGTATACATATCATTTCCTGAAATTCTCTCTCAAGTGTAGTAGCACAGCTAGTCCTTGAAGATCTTGAGGAAACAATCATAAATACAAACTAGACTTTCACCTACCATTTTCTTCCGGTATGTTGACGACTGCATAACATCCGCTCCACAAGACAAGTTAGATAACCTCCTCAAAACGTTTAACAGTTACCACAATAAGTTGCAGTTTACAATGGAAGTAGAAAAACACAACAAAATTAACTTCCTTGATCTAACGTTACACAATAAAAACAAAAAATAGAAACGGAATGGTACACAAAAGAAACCTGGTCAGCAAGATATTTAAATTTTAATTCCCAACACCCCTTATCTCAAAAAAAATCAGTTATCATAGGTCTGGCCGATAGGGCAATAAAATTAAGTGATCCTAGTTTTAGAAGAAAGGCAATCGAAAAAGCCAAAAATGCCTTAAGATCAAATAATTATCCAGAACATCTTATTCACTCTATTTTTAAAAAAAGAATTCATCAATTTTATAATAGTAAACCAAAACCTCAAAAAAATAGTGCCAAAACAACACATCTCTCTTTACCATACGTACCAAAATTATCTGAAAACCTGCAAAAATATTCAAAAAGAAAATATAACAGTGGCTCATAAGGGGCACAATCTTCTTAAACAAAATTTCAGTTATCTAAAAGACAAAATTTGACAAAAAAAAAAAAGTAATATAATTTATGAGATCCCTTGTAAAAACTGCCAAAATGTGTACATTGGGCAAACTAGCCAGTATCTGAAAAACAGACTTAATGCCCACAAATACGACAAAAAAAAACAAAACAGCTCTCACAAATCACTCACAAGAACAAAACCATTCATTTGACTTCAATAACACAAAAATTCTGAAAACTGAAAGTAATCCCAAAAAAAGAGAATTTCAGGAAATGATATGTATACAAAAACGAAAAATACAGTAAACGCAAAAACTGATACAAAAAATTTAAGCAAATTATACTACAATCTACTCAGTTGATTTCTAGCATATTACGTAACTATTAAATTTAAATAATAATAAGAATAACATATTTAAGAAAAAAATTTTAATCAACAAATATACTTAATATCTCTAAATGCTGCCACCTGTTACCAATACCATCAAATTGATACTCTACCATGAGAAAAACTTTAAAGAATCTCCGTAATTTAATGCAGTGGATTAACATATATTTTGTTAATATACCATAGATGTCGCTATCGTGAATTGTTACAAAGAAATAAATTCCTTAATTTTAAATTAAAAAAAAACAAAAATAATACTCATAACGGCTGATGCCTTTTTTTAAGAAATTTTAAATTTGTGTCGCTATGTTTGTAATATGTGTATACAATAATCGTTTGAGTGATCGTTTAAAAATGTGTGTTTGTGTTGAATTTTAACAATGACTACTTATGGAAATCTCTACTAATAAGGTAACTATATTAATTTTTGTAATTAGTCACAGCTCTATTGTGTTTTTCTCTTTGTATTGCAGACATTCTGATGAAGGCCTCATACTAGAGAGCCGAAACGTTAATTTTAAAAATTATATTTTATTTTTAAAAAATTTTGTTTTATCTGCCTTTAAACCCAAGAATACTAAATAATAAAATTATATATATATATATATATATATATATATATATATATATACAGGGTCCTGCAGCTCACCTCCTGTCTTATGTAGCTCATTTATTATTCACTGTAAAATTTTCATATTTTGCAGACGTTACCTTTAACCCACGGTGCATTTCAGGAAAATAATTTTGGTTATACAGGGTGTCACAAAGAAGTGTGACGTCACGATGGTACATTTTTTAAAATCGAACACTGTGTATTTTTAAGTATATTTAGGTACCTCCTGTGGTTATTTATATTTCTCCAAAATTTTGTCAACATCGGTCCAGTAATTTCAGAGAACAAAAATAAAATATAAAAAAAAACTTTTTTGCACCATTGAATTTAAAAATGAATAAAAATGTTGCTTGATTAATAGAATTAAACAAGGAACTTATTAAGTAACGTAATATTAGTCGCTTAGGTCATGTTTTGTTATTTCGAACTGTACAGGGTGTCCAAAATTTAGTGTCAAACTCTTCAAATTTGAAAGCGCTTTATTTTTACTATTTTAAATATAAGCCCCTGTATATTTTTAGGTCGTTAGATGCAAAATTAAAAAACAAACATTTTTCCAATTATGACCCTATCGAAATTTCTAACACATTAAAAGTTATTCGTTAAAAACTCATATTGGCATGTATTTTAATAGTAATACCATTGAATAAAAATGATAGGTGGCTATGAAAAACAATTTATTGACATTAGAGTTTCCTAATTAACTATTACCTAGAAATTGGTTTAATTTAGCTAAATATTTGCCAAAAGTATTTAAAATTAAAAATAAATAATTATTTAACATTAAAAGATTTTTTTAATTAATTTAATTAATAAATATTAATAATTTACTTGAATTTTTCGTCAAGATTAGATTTTGTGAGTTAAATAAACTCCAATGTTAATAGATTGTTTTTCATAGCCACCTCACTTTTATTCAATGGTATTACTATTAAAATAGACGCCAAAATGAGTTTTCAACGAATAACTTTAAATAGGTTAAAAATTTCGATAGAGTTTTAATTAGAAAAATATTTTTCTTTTTGTTTATTTCTGCATGTAACGACCTAAAATTATACAGGGGCTCATATTTAAAATAAGAAAAATAAAGTGCTTATAGATTTGAGGAGTTTGCCGGGTTTTCCGATGTTTAACCCATCTTTTTTTGCCCCAGTTCCGTCAACGCTGCCCAAGCACTGAAACATGAAAATATTGCATTTCACAGCACCTTTTAGACAACGCGGTAGTGCCACCACGGACGTTATTTTAAATAACTACTACCTAAATGTGTCTCCCCGGCGGGGCTGGGATTCGAACCCGGATCGCCGGCACGGCGAGCCGAAGCTCTGACCACTTCGCTACCGGACAGATAACAAATATACAAAAAATACACAGTGTTCCATTTAAAAAATAAGCACCATCGTGACGTCACAGTATTTTGTGACACCCTGTATAACCAAACTTATTTTCCTGAAATTCACTGTAGGTTAAAGGTAACGCCTACAAAATATGAAAATTTAACATTAAGTAATAAATGAGCTACATAAGACGGGAGGTGAGCTGCAGGACCCTGTATATATATTCAAGGTGATTCAAGAGGAAATGTCAATGCTTCAGGTACGTAGTCAGGGTCCAAAAATAAAACCAAAAGCTCATACAAATATGGGTCCGCAAGGCCTTAGTTTTCGAAATACATTGTGTTAAAACTTATATTTAATTTTTCTATTTTTTAAATAAAATCTATAAAAATGTAAATATTGGGGTAAAAATGGTATTCGGGGGTTTTTTGGTATGACGTATTTAAATCTAATCTTATTACGGCTTTTACTTGTAGGGAGAGCCACCTACCGGTCTTTTTACTATTTTAAACAATCACAACTTTTTGGTAAGGCCCCGTATAACATTTTTAAGTAAATTAAATAATTGTTTTGTCATTTTTACGTCAAAAAGGTATACTTGTTAAAAGTTGATATAAGCAACCGTATTCAAAATATTTGGATTTAAACAAATAACAACGCATCTGATTTTATTATAGCAAAATTTAAAGAAATAAAACAATATGTATAATTAAACAATATGTATTTTAATTTTTAATTAAATTATTGTTCTTAAATTATGTTCGGCAAAACATAAGCTAGGTTTTATAATTTACTTCTAAGCACATATCAGCTCTGTGGTGAACACCCTGTATATATATATATATATATATATATATATATATATATATATATATATATATATATATATATATATGTAGCAGGCAAATGGTTACTCTAGGCAAATGGCTTTTGACTAGGCAAATGATATTTGCCTTGGCAAATGGCTTTTAAAAATTCATTCTATTTTAAAACCATTTACCTAGGAAAATGGCATGGCAGGTTAGACAAATGACTATGCCATTTTATAAACGTACATATTTATTTTTAGTTATGTGTACAGCGTGCATTGCTGCTTGCAATTTTAATACCTTTGTGACTAGGTAAGTAATATTAAGATTATCTTATTGTTTGCAAATTATTTTTGCTGTGTTTTATAAACTAGCTTGTGTCGCAATCGTTAGAACTACTGGTTAAATAACGTTTAGTTTACAAATTTATAATTATTTGGTTTGGGGTTATGTATAGGTAATCCCTGCACTCTATAGGTTTGTTTTTGCCAGGAGAAGGTTCATGTTTGAGTTTGCATAACATTGGATATTGAGAAAAACAATTTTATAAATGCCCTTTATTCATCTAATCCCAGTCACTATTTTTTTGTTGCTAAATATTATTATCTTCTGTATGGCAGCACGTCCGACCGCGGTTTATATTTTAAAGTGAACTTAGGTACAATAAATATTTCACACATTTCATTTGCCTTTAAATGTGCTTAGCAAATACCACAAAAGCTTTTGACTAGTCAAAAGGCATTTGCCTAGTCAAAAGCAATCTGCCTAGAATAACCATTTGCCTGCGACATATATATATATATATATATATATATATATATATATATATATATATATATATATATATATAATATATATATATATATATATATATATATATATATATATATATATATATATATATATATTTTTATATATATATATTTATATATATATATATTTATATATATATATATATATATATATATATATATATATATTATATTTATATATATATATATATATATATATATATATATATATATATATATATATATATATATATATATATATATATATATATATATATATATATATATATATATATATATATATATATGTAAATATATGTAAATAAACACTCGGAACTTTTGTAGCGTCACTAAACACCTTAGCAACATATACACCCACTCAATTACATTACCATAAATCCTAAAACCCGTAAAAAATTTCAATATTTCGAAAACTTATCCTAAAATTGCAATTAAAAAATGTATCATCTGAATACATTTTTAAAACAACAGTCCCTTCTTAGATTCTTTTAGTCTAACCCAGTTACTTGTAATGGCAACTACTCATTTTAAGTGAAAATATTTAGTGTTCTTATCAAAAATAAAGTATGTTAAATTAACTAAACATTAATAATTGTACTATTTTAATTTAACAAAATTTTAGAATTTTTAGAATGGTTCTCAATAACAAAAACTAAAATGTCAATTTAAAAATAATTCAGTTTATTTATTATGACTGAAATGCCCAAGAAAAAATTGCATTATCATTAATTTATTAATACAACAGTCAAGAAAAAAAACAATTATTTAATTTATGTCTTTAATGGGTTCTTTAAAGTATATACTTTTTAAATAAATTAAAAAAATCCAGTTTTATTGAATAATATAAGAGGATAAAAGATAGAGTATAATACAATACAGGCAGAAAATACTATTTACCAAATAATAGACTTTATTAGTAAAGTTTTTTATTACCCTATTTTCATAGGAGAGATGTATGATAAATAATATATTACACAGCTTACCTGCAAGTGGGACAATTGGCACACTTAATCCAACAGGTAAAACAAATTACATGATTGTTTTTACACATTAATATTGGAGGTGCAGCATATTCTAAACATACTGGACAAAGATATTCCTTTAATACCTCAGCTGGTATGTTAGTCTCAAACTCTGCGGTCGACTGTTTTACCTAAAAAGATATTATTTTAAAATATCTTATATCATATACCTCTTATGACAAAAATCAGAATATAACTGTAAAATACCTATTAATAATTAGAACCAATAAACAATAAACAAATCCAAATTTTCTTTCGCTTTTAAGAAGTACCCAAAGGTTCTTATAAAATTACCCGTTAGGGCAGGGACTCTCAGTAACTAAATTAAAACTAACTTTGTCATTCGAGAGGTGCCGTAAAATTGTTTTTGATTTTTTATAGTTAATACCAACGCTATTAATATTTTGCACACGTGGACACACTGGTTCTGGAGCTGGCGATGATTTCCTTGCACCAAACCTATATAACCGAGGTAAATTAAGTAACGGCTAGATTAACAAATAATAAGTATTGGACAGTCAGTTCTAAATGACGTAAAGATATTTAAAATTTTATATTTGCAGGTTATTTAAAAGTGATTGAAATAGCAAAAAGAAACAAATTAAGGTTCTTTTTAACCTTTTTGATTAAATTGCTCTGTTTAAAAAGTGCACTAAACAATAAATTGTTATTTAAATTATCTTTTATAAAGTGTCTTTAATTATTGATGCATGTATTGAACTATAAAAAAATAAAAGGTTAAAGAATGGATGCTAAATCAATTTTTAAAGAAACGTTTGGGCTTCATTGCACAAGGTATCGTTTTACAATTATTACCAACTTGTATTTTCTTTAGAAGTTTCTTTTTAATATAAAAATACAGTTTTTTTTATCTTTTAGATAAAAGCACAAAACGATAATAACGTTTAAGTATAAATTATTTTATTTTAAGGTAAAATAATGTCCATTCGTATTAGGATTTAAATTTTTAAATTAAAAATAAAAAAAGGCCAAAAAAGGATCATTATTAGGGAAAGGCTTAGAACGGATTTTCTTAGTTTAAATATAAACAAATTTTAAAGAAAGTTGACTGAAACTTACAGTTTTATTATAAATAGAAGGCTTATAACAATAAATATTACGTAAACGACTGAAACAAAATAAAGTTTGTTTTTTTTTAAATTTATATTATATGTATTTATTTAGTTGTTTCTTTAAACCCGTAATCAATACACTTCACTAAGCTTTATATTAAAAGGTAATTGTGCCGATTTTCAAGTAAAACTTAAAGTACTATCTTGACGACTACCTAACAAATATTATTTGATGCTTATTTCTACCAAAATATTCTAAAACATATCCTAAGTTTAATTGCAATCTCAGCAGTCTCAAGATTGGTCAAACATTCTGCTTATAAGCAATGCGTTTTTGTTTTGCAGTTAGGTAAAATAGATTAACTAGAATTTTTGGTGGCTGAAAGGTTTCTTTTCAAAGTAAGTCAGGATGGACCACGATAGCCCATGTTGCCTTGAGGCTAAAACTATGGATAATGGATTTTAAATAAAACACTTAAATTTTAAAAAACTACATGTAAAGTATTTTATCGGGGATGAAGTCAAATTTCTGCACTATGGGGGGTGTTTCGGAAGTAACCTAATAAATTTAGGTAGGTATTTCCTTATGTGTTTTTATGAAAGAAAGTTTATATTAACATATGTCCAAAAATGTCTCCTATGCAAATTAAAAGCTGGTTAATTTATTTGTTTTTTTTTTAATTTTTTGTAAATTTTAAGTAATCAAAATGTTTTCATTTTCTCAAATTTTAAGTAATTACAGTTTTGATGGGAGAGCATATTTAAATGTAAATAAAAATTATGGCCATTTACTAGGGGGTGTGCTCAGGCACTAGTATATTATTATTTTTTAAAATATAAACAAGCTACTAATTATTTTACTTTTGTGAACCATTTTTGTACTTCCTATTCCACACCTTACATAAAATGTATAATAGTGTTTTTTCAGTTGCAGCTTAGTTTACTAGAAAAAAGTATTAGATATATATATATATATATATATATATATATATATATATATATATATATATATATATATATATATATATATATATTATTTATTATAGAATGTGCACAGAAATAGGTAAAATGTTAAAAACCCTGATAAGTAATAATCATTAACATGTTTAAACTAAATAAAATGCTGAAAATAACCAAAACTAGCCATGGTGCAAGCCTCTACTTTTACTCATGTTTAGTAGTAATACAGTTTTGGCTCAATAGCCTAATGTCGATAAATTTGTATTAAAATTTCTTTTTTCTCCTAACATGGGCTGCAACTTAGAAAAGCTAAGAATTAAAATATGTCAGAAATTAAATTGGGATTACGAATAAGATTTATATAAATTGTAGTAAAAATATTTTTATATTAGTGCCTACGCGCACGCCTCTGGTAAAGCGATTTCATTTTTATTTACTCTTAAACATGCTCTCTGTAAATGATTAAAATTTGGTAAGCAAAGATTTTGATAACCTGATAATTAGAACAAATGGAATAAATAATAAAATTCAGTACTCTGTATTTTAGAAAGGAGACTTTTTCGACAAACTTTTTTTTATAAAAACCTCTTGGGAACCACCGTCCTTAATATTTTCGGTTACTTAAAAAACACCCTGTATATGGCTTTAGCATAAAATCAGTTTCATTGTCAGTTTTAAAAATACCAATTTACTAGAACCGTTAAAAAAAACGTAAATTTATTTTTTGACGTTAGGAATAAAAGAAAGCATAAAAATAAAACCTATTAAAAAGTATCTTAAAGAGGTTATTTCTTTTTGTAAAAACTTACCTTTTTACATAGCTGGGAAGAATCACCAGCTGTAGCCATCATACGTTTAAGAAGTACACACTCTTAGCTACTTGATGAGGACAGTCTCAATGATATTTGGAGGAACACTATTTTGTTTAACTAACTCTTTAAAGGTCCATCTAGGTAGAAAAGGAAAAAGTTAAAATAGCTTTACCTGTGCATAATTGAGCTTTCATAATAATAATAATATTAAAATATTTATTGTTGATTTCTTAGAAGATCCTTTAATTTTTAAATACTGGATGTATATTTTAAGTTTTAAGATAAAGATACCCAAAAAATTTTTAAATTGAATTTTTAAGTTTATCACATTAAACTGATTCTAAATAAAAGTTACTGCATGTACGGGTTTCAAACACATTTTTGGTTTGTTTAAAATATTTTTAAATGCGTTAATTAGTGGACACGGTTCCTAGAGTAGATAGCATCAAAAATATTTATAGTAATTATAAATCATTTTTTGTTAATTGGTAAATAAATAAAACAAAATAACATGAAAACAAAAATTACTTTCAAATGCTAAATTTAAAAAAAAAGTGCAATTCTCCAGGCACGCCATATAGAAACGTTGCTGACTGGGTTTTCTAAACATGCCTAGAAACCAACTAATATATTTTCTTGGGTACCTAATCGGTTTTTGCTTTTTTTGTATTTTGAATTCTATATGGATCTTTTACTTCTCAATTTTCTTTAAATAGCTTAAAACATGTTTTAAATATCGGTTTAGTTAATCCAAGATTGACTTATTTGCTTCCTAGAGAGTCTATATTATTTTTTTTAGGATTAACAGGCAACAAATTTTAATTCGGTATGGGGCTAGGGTGTTTGGATGAGTCAGTTGGCAAGTAACAAAAGATTAACCCTATAATGATTAGATGCAGGTACTAGTCCGATTTACAAAAATCACCATTTGAATATTTTTCTAGTTTACGGTCTGGGTTTCTGAAGAGGGGACCTTACCTTATGGTGCCTTGTAAACTTTTATTAATTGGATAGCACGTCTTGGAACTTAAAAGCGAAGATATTGGCGAACTAAAGTACCTTTTAAAGATTCTTGAGGTCAGATCCAAGAAATATTTTAAATTTTATGGGGCTTAGCCCAGGACTAAGGACAAAGGGCAACAACGACTGACTTCAAAAAGAGAAACATTTCAAGAATTTTATAATTCCTTCTTTTAAAAACTTGTTTTGTGTGCTATAAATTTTAGTAGTTGTTTAGTTCTAAAACTTGGTAGATACTTTTCAATTATTATATTACCTTTATTTATCACTTTCCTATTTTCTATACTAATTAAATATATAACGTAATTATAAATATGGTATACCCACTTATTATATTAAAAAAATAAATAAATAAAACTACGCCAAAATAAAACTGATTTTTGCAATTTTTTGCTACCAGTAATTATTGTATTAGGGTAAATAAAGGTCCATTTTTTGACAAATTAACATTGTATTTTAAAAATTTAATTCATACAAATAAACTGCAAATAAATAATCACAAATGGTATTAAAACTTAATTTTTTTAGTTAAACATATTACCATTTTTCTTTAATTTACCGCTGTTACTACAAAGAAGATTATGGTTGCAGAGAGAGTTAAAACTCACCGGTATTTATTGAAACTAGAGAGTAAAAAGAGCTCAATTAAATTTTAAGAAGAGCTTAGTGTACTCCTCTAAATAGCGTCATTTTGCACATTTGCCAAATTAAAGGTTTATTGTTTTTTTAAATATCTACTCATTGTTTTAAATTGTAAAATGACTTTTATCAACAACTCAATGGTTGCGCAACGGGGTCTCCAATATCATCTACAGTCGCACAAATTGTAATTGAACATCTAGAGAAAACCAAAATTCAAAAATTAAATTTCGATATCACATTTTTAAAAGATTTGTCGACGACTGTACAACAGTACTTCCCAATAACAAAATAAACGACATTCTAAAAGCTTTTAATAGTTTTTATTTGAAATTACAATTTACATGCGAAATAGAAAAAAATAATCAACATTGATTCCAGCACTGGCAACACTTTACCCTGATGAAAATAACCCAGACATGCCAAAACAATAATTATGGTTTTAACAGGATGGGGTGCCTCCCCACTATACTGCTATTGTTAGAAGATTCTTAGATGATGTATGGGAAGTGAGAAAAATAATTTTGCATCATACGACAAAACTAAAATTTATTAATACCGCTGTAGTCTTGTCAAATTTATGTCGTTTAATCGATTCTTGAGATATTGTGTTGTTTGGCCAATATACACACTAGGACAGTCATTACATGGAATTTGGTATATAACAAAAGTTTAATGATGTTTAGGAGTTTTAGTTTTTAGTGTGCTAAAAAACTTTTTTTGGAAAACATTGTGGCTTTTATGACATTCTCCAAGAGTCCCTGCACGTATGAGATAGATATTTAATTGAGTTTTCGCTCATTTTATTTAGGTTAGGGTCATTTGCTTTTTGCACCTGTTATTAAAGATGGTATCTATAAATTTTTTTGGGTAGCTTTTTTTGATGCGAATATCTTTAGCTTTGTTGATAGCCTTAAGTTGGTATTCCAAGCTGCTCAGTTTTATAGCATTGTCGATAAGGCCGACAATCACATATTTTTTCGCGATATTGGATGTTGCGAAAAATAAATTAATAAATCGTCGAGACCAGGTTTTTTTTGGATACCATTTTGTTTTAAAATTATTGTTTTTGTTGTGTAATGTCATATCTAGAAAGTTTATTTTATTGTTGTTTTCCAATTCTATGGTGAATATAGTTTTTTTTTTGTAAAAGGCGCTAAAACAGTTAAGATTAACTGTGTGTAGTAAAAGGGCATAGTCGTTTTTAAAATATCATTTCAAATTATACAAACCTCTGCAGCCCGAACGTACTTGTTTCTTCTCCAAATCTCACATCCTTTAAATTGAATTTAATGCACTTAAGGGATGTCATGTAATAAAGCTGTCTATTTAAGTGCATTACCCGTTTACGAGACATGGCTTTAGTTGAGAAAGCTTTTAGATTTGATTTTGCATACTATTTTATATAAACGGTAAAGGGATATATATATTTTTTGAAAAACAATATTTTTTTAATTAAAATAGTTCTATAAAAACCTCATTAAAAAATAATTATCACTCATAAGTAACTATTTTTGATAAAAAATAATGACGTCATTTAGCCTGTAACACGTATGATAATTTTAACAAAAAGGTAGTTAGATTATTATCTTAGACTTACTTGTACTTATCTTAAAATATCCACTTTTCGAGAATTAATAAACGTATTTTTCAGTTCTGTATCCCACAAAAATATTTTGTCTGCTATTAAACTAAAACACAACCTTCACATTATTTGGAACAATATTCTAGCCTGTATGGGTAAACTGAATAAGTAAAAAAACGTGAAAAAATAAGTTTGTGTAAATTAAAGGGTAATTAAAATAATTAAATTTTTTCTTTAAAACATTTTGGCAACGCTTAAAACTTTTTTTATTAAAAAGCTTCTTAAATTACCAAAATGTATTTAAATATATTTTTGTTGGTATTTTACTTATTGTTTAATTTGCATTATCTAAATTTTCACATTTTTTTACTTATACAACTTTTTCATTTAGGTCCCTTAAAAGTCGTTACCCATAAATACTATAACTTGTTAAACCTACATACACTGACAAAAATAACTAAAGGAATGTGATAACAGCAAAACCATCCTCACGAAGTTTTTCCATAATTGACATAATTTATTTGTCCAGTATGACCTGCCATCAATAAACTAATCAACAATCGGAACCGGTCTACCTTCTCCTTACGCTTCTCTCAATGGACATATTCGGACTGTTTTGAAGAGAGATGTTCTTTGATGTAGGGTTAAATTTTTCAACCGCTTCTTTTTTCGTATTTCTCGTTATACTGAACCACCAAATTTAATTCCTTTTACTAAATGTTTTATAACTTAACGATAATTTTTCCATTATTTTTCTGAATACTAAAACCATCATGAGCAGCATCACACAGTTCCAAAATATTTTATAAGGTGCAACACCAGGCTAATTTCGAGTTGGAACAGAGAGCTTAAGAGAGAGAAAGAGAGAGAAAGAGAGAGAAAGAGAGAGAGAGAGAGAGAGAGAGAGAGAGAGAGAGAGAGAGAGAGAGAGAGAGAGAGAGAGAGAGAGAGAGAGAGAGAGAGAGAGAGAGAGAGAGAGAGAGAGAGAGGAGAGAGAGGAGAGAGAGAGAGAGAGAGAGAGGGGGGGGAGGAGAGAAGAGTAGCAAGCGCTAGTAACTTTAAAAGTGATGGGTGGTAAGGGAAAAATTTGCTGTCCCAAAATACACCAATATCGAGGCACGGTATTCCGTTACTTTTAATTCCAATTCCTGCTAAACTTTTAGCATTAGGGTCTGTGTTTGGGAAAACTACAGAAATTGTACGTACTGCAAATCGTAGAATATAAGAAACAAAATAAATTTGGAGCATCATTGCAATTGAAATCAAAAAATGGTTCGCCTAGGTTTATACCACGGAAGTTTAAAGTTTTATGGAAGGCCAATGCTGCAGAACAAAATTGTCTATGCCTACAGGGCAGCGGGAATAGAGGAAAAGGCCTCGCGGAATTTGCGCAGGTCCGGACTCCCATGATTTTTTATTACCATATATAAAGTTTCAAATTAATTTAAACTGACTATACTTTCACTGTTTTTTTACTTTTTTTGCACAACATTGTTGGTTATTAAACGAAACTATTATAGAATATTTAAATATATTGTGTAATGTTGGATTTTATATCATCTGATTTAATATGGAAATAATTGATGGCCCCACTTTAAAGCCTTCTATTTAAATGGTCGATATTTTTGGGACTTCTGTATTTTTAGCAAAAATCTTGATAAAATAAATGCTTTGAATATTGTATGGTGCTTTAACTCTTCAACCTTTTAAAATGATATAATTATTTTAACATTTATCTTAAAATGGTAAACTGTTTTCAGAATGTCCTATTTTTTTGTATTGGCTTTCCAAATTCCTAAATATATATATATATATATATATATATATATATATATATATATATATATATATATATATATATATATATATATATATATATATATATATATATATATATATATTATATATTTAAAAAATTGGAAGGGTAGTCTTGACCGACTAGTTGAATACAAAGATTCTAAATTCTTGGGGATTCGGTCCAGGGCTGAAGTAAAACTCTTTTTTTACTAAACGCCGAGCTTTCGGAAATTTATTTTTTCCTTTTTCAAGGCTACAATATAAAAGAAAAAATTTTTATAATCAAAAATTAATCTACAAATGCAACTTATTGTTTTAAAACGATAAAAAAATATATAGCAAAATATAACAATAAAACTTACGTGCAAAGTGAGTTTTCTTAAGGCTAGAGTCATTATAAGAAACATAATCAATTTATTGTTTTACATCTTAGTGCTCATAATTTTTGAATTTAAATTTTTTAACATTTATACATTCTAGTGTTTTCTAGAACATCTTGAAACATACTGTTAAGTTAATACATATCGAAATCAATAGCAGTAGTGGTATTATCAGGACAACATTCCTTTGTAGGTTTTTTTCTTTTTTTTGTTATTTTGTCGAAAAAATATGTATAAAGTGTGCATGTTGGAAAAAGAAAATTCTTTAAAATTATTTAGGATTTTTTCTTTCTTTATATTTTATTATACAATAATTTAAAAAAAAAGTAAGGATGGATACAAAAAAAAATTCTTTCTAAATTAATTATCGTTTTGTTTTAAGTTTTCTAATAGGCTAGAATAAATTATGCTTAGATCGTCAATATCTTTTCTTTTATTCATGCAACAACTATCCAAGAAAATCTCACCATTTCTAAAAACTGTCTTTTGTTTTTGTTCTTTTCTGTATTAAGTACCTTTGTTAGCAAAATCTATGTTATGATTGGTCCATAAGGACATGTTCTGATAGGGTACATGTTTTTTATTGAGTCTGCAATCGCTCTTATGTCTGGTAATGCGTTGCTGTAAAACAGTGGAAGTTTGTCCTATATAGTTACTGTTGCATTCTATGCATTGAAGAGAGTAAACAACATTCGATTTATTTAAATCACTATCTGTATCTTTTAGCCTGAAAAAAGTGTTTCAATTTTTAAAATTTGTTTTCCCTTATTTTAAGGCCTGTATGTTTAGTTAAAATTTTTGCTAATTTGTGAAAAGTTTCACCGCAATATGGTAGTGAAAAATAATAAGAGGGTTGATTCTCAGTGGATAAGGCAGTAATATTTCGAGAAATGTTAGTTGGTTGGTTATTATTGGATAAAACAGATGAGCTTTCTAGAGAAATAGCCAAACTGTGTTCATTGTTCTGAAGATTGTTAACTTCTATTGTTCTATTGTTATTATTTAAATTATTAGTATTTATAGAATTATTTAAAAATTTATTAAGTAAAATTTTGGATAGCCATTGTCTAATAAGATAGAGTAGAGCTTTTTTATGTTTTTATTAATATATGATGGATGACAAATTTTTTGTATTCTGTTTTTTAATGCTAGAATAAGATTGATTTTCATTTTTTTTGTGTGGTATGAATGATAATTCATATATCTACCAGAGTATGTTGGTTTTTGATACCAGTCTACCTTTATTACATTGTTTTCTGTCCTTATTAGTTAAGTGTCTAAAAGGGACACTGTTGTTTGTTTCGTTCTATAGTGAACTGAATTTTGTTGTTATAGCTGTTGAAAATGTTTAGTATTTCTTCAACGCCATTGGTAGGAACAGAAGTTACAATGTCGTCGACATATTTTTTTAAAAAAGGCAGCTGGAAACTTAATTTTGGGATACATTCTTCTAGCAAGTCATCCATAACATATTGTGAGGCAATGGGTGAAATTGTAGCTCCCATAGGCGTACCCAAGATTTGTTTATAAAATTGATTATTAAATTTGCAAAAGGTTGTGTCAAAAATCAGTTCTATTATCTCCAGAAATTGTTTTTGTGTTAAATTGGTATTATGTGATATTTGTGGCCAGTGTTTAATAATACTTTTTTTTATTAGAATGTAGGGAATATTACTATATAGTGACAATATAATGATAAGAGCGATTGCAGACTCAATAAAAAAACATGTACCCTATCAGAACATGTCCTTATGACCAATCATAACATAGATTTTGCTAATGCAAAGGTACTTAATACAGAAAAGAACAAAAACAAAAGACAGTTTTTAGAAATGGTGGAGATTTTCCTGGATAGTTGTTGCATGAATAAAAGAAAAGATATTGACGATCTAAGCATAATTTATTCTAGCCTATTAGAAAACTTGAAACAAAACGATAATTAATTTAGAAAGAAATTTTTTTTTTGTATCCATCCTTACTTTTTTTTTAAATTATTGTATAATAAAATATAAAGAAAGAAAAATCCTAAATAATTTTAAAAGAATTTTCTGTAAAATTTCCAACATGCACACTTTATACATATTTTTTCGACAAAATAACAAAAAAAAAAAAACCTACAAAGGAATGTTGTCCTGATAATACCACTACTGCTATTGATTTCGATATGTATTAACTTAACAGTATGTTTCAAGATGTTCTAGAAAACACTAGAATGTATAAATGTTAAAAAAATTTAAATTCAAAAATTATGAGCACTAAGATGTAAAACAATAAATTGATTATGTTTCTTATAATGACTTTAGCCTTAAGAAAACTCACTTTGCACGTAAGTTTTATTGTTATATTTTTATATATTTTTTATCGTTTTAAAACAATAAGTTGCATTTGTAGATTAATTTTTTGATTGTAAAAATTTTTCTTTATTGTAGCCTTGAAAAAGGAAAAAATAAATTTCCGAAAGCTCGGCGTTTAGTAAAAGAAGGGTTTTACTTCAGCCCTAGACCGAATCCCCAAGAATTTAGAATCTTTGTATTCAACCAGTCGGTCAAGACTACCTTTCCACTTTTATTCTAGGCATGGGGTTCTACCAAACTGTTACGCAACAATATGGAATAGCAACTACATCACTGCTTAAAAAATGGGCAAAATTAAACAACAAATTGGCTTCAATGAGAAACAGAAAAATTTATTTGTTAGCATGCAGATCCAATGGTATTACACCCTCTCATATTTTTCAACAACACAAAAAACCTACCAAATTTAATAGAAACAACAAATGGAAGAACAGGACAGCACACCATGGACTTTTTAGTAAGGTTGGATAGAAAGATTTTAAATTTAGAAATTGATACAACTTTTAAAAACATAGAACAGATAGAAAGATCTCTAAAAGACTTAACTCATAAATTAAACCAAAAAATTCCTTTAACAATTTTTAATCAATTTTGCAACTTTCAAAATATCTCATATGAAAACAAATTTAAAAAGATCAAAAAAAAACAATATAAAAAAACTCAATAATCTTAAAAATTTAGAAAACAACAAACTGATCAATACCAAAGAAAACTGGATTAGAGATCTTTCTGGATGTAACATTCCACCAGATATTAAAAATTTCTTAGCTTTGGGACATAATTTTAGCATTGAACCTAATTCGAAAGATATTGATTTAAAAAAATTCTTAGCCGATATAGAGAACATAATTTTCATGTATCCAGAAAACAACAGAAATGTCTTAAGGGCTCAAGTAACTAATGTCATTACTAATTTTATAAATAAACCGGTCCATAACAATTATTTACGTAGTTTATTTTTTAAAACAAAAAAATTTTTTAAAACACATTCAGACTTAATTGTTACTAAAGCCGACAAAGGTAACGTAACAGTAATTATAAAAAAGAACAATATATAGCTAAATCACTTGAAATTTTGTCAAATAACACCTACTACAAACTTTTAAACAGGGATCCAATATCCACTTATCAACAAAAAGCAAATAAGTTGTGTCCACCTTAAAAAACTCTAAAAAATAACCCAGAGCAATCCAAAAACTTACGATATACAATCAAACTTCCCCAAAATTTTATGGGTTGCAAAAATACATAAAACTGCAGTGCCACTAAGACCAATTATCTCATCAATTAATGCACCTAATAGTAAGTTGTCTGAATTTGCTACTAACATATTAACAATATCATATAACAATAATAACATTTATTTTACTAAAGACAGTTTTGTGTTTTCTGAATTTATAAACAATTATCAGTTACCACCAAATTATGTAATAATTAGCCTGGACGTAGTGTCACTATATAGTAATATTCCCTACATTCTAATAAAAAAAAGTATTATTAAACACTGGCCACAAATATCACATAATACCAATTTAACACAAAAACAATTTCTGGAGATAATAGAACTGATTTTTGACACAACCTTTTGCAAATTTAATAATCAATTTTATAAACAAATCTTGGGTACGCCTATGGGAGCTACAATTTCACCCATTGCCTCACAATATGTTATGGATGACTTGCTAGAAGAATGTATCCCAAAATTAAGTTTCCAGCTGCCTTTTTTAAAAAAATATGTCGACGACATTGTAACATTTCTGTACCAATGGCGTTGAAGAAATACTAAACATTTTCAACAGCTATAACAACAAAATTCAGTTCACTATAGAACGTGAAACAAACAACAGTGTCCCCTTTTTTGACACTAAACTAATAAGGACAGAAAACAATGTAATAAAGGTAGACTGGTATCAAAAACCAACATACTCTGGTAGATATATGAATTATCATTCATACCACACAAAAAAATGAAAATCAATCTTATTCTAGCATTAAGAAAGAGAATACAAAAAATTTGTCATCCATCATATATTAATAAAAACATAAAAAAACTCTACTCTATTAGACAATGGCTATCCAAAATTCTTACTTAATAAATTTTTTAAATAATTCTATAAATACTAATAATTTAAATAATAACAATAGAACAATAGAAGTTAACAATCTTCAGAACAATGAACACAGTTTGGCTATTTCTCTAGAAAGCTCATCTGTTTTATCCAATAATAACCAACCAACTAACATTTCTCGAAATATTACTGCCTTATCCACTGAGAATCAACCCTCTTATTATTTTTCACTACCATATTGCGGTGAAACTTTTCACAAATTAGCAAAAATTTTAACTAAACATACAGGCCTTAAAATAAGTGGAAAACAAATTTTAAAAATTGGAAACACTTTTTCCAGGCTAAAAGATACAGATAGTGATTTAAATAAATCGAATGTTGCTTACTCTCTTCAATGCATAGAATGCAACAATAACTTATAGGACAAACTTCCACTGTTTTACAGCAACGCATTACCAGACATAAGGCGATTGCAGACTCAATAAAAAAACATGTCCCTATCAGAACATGTCTTTATGACAATCATAACATAGATTTTGCTAATGCAAAGGTACTTAATACAGAAAAGAACAAAAACAAAACAGTTTTAGAAATGGTGGAGATTTTCCTGGATAGTTGTTGCATGAATAAAAGAAAAGATATTGACGATCTAAGCATAATTTATTCTAGCCTATTAGAAAACTTAAAACAAAACGATAATTAATTTAGAAAGAAATTTTTTTTTGTATCCATCCTTACTTTTTTAAATTATTGTATAATAAAATATAAAGAAAGAAAAAATCCTAAATAATTTTAAAAGAATTTTCTGTAAAATTTCCAACATGCACACTTTATACATATTTTTTCGACAAAATAACAAAAAAAAAAAAAAAAACCTACAAAGGAATGTTGTCCTGATAATACCACTACTGCTATTGATTTCGATATGTATTAACTTAACAGTATGTTTCAAGATGTTCTAGAAAACACTAGAATGTATAAATGTTAAAAAAATTTAAATTCAAAAATTATGAGCACTAAGATGTAAAACAATAAATTGATTATGTTTCTTATAATGACTCTAGCCTTAAGAAAACTCACTTTGCACGTAAGTTTTATTGTTATATTTTGCTATATATTTTTTTATCGTTTTAAAACAATAAGTTGCATTTGTAGATTAATTTTTTGATTGTAAAAATTTTTTCTTTATATTGTAGCCTTGAAAAAGGAAAAAATAAATTTCCGAAAGCTCGGCGTTTAGTAAAAAAAGAGTTTTACTTCAGCCCTAGACCGAATCCCCAAGAATTTAGAATCTATATATATATATATATATATATATATATATATATATATATATATATATATATATATATATATATATATATATATATATATATATATATATATATATATATATATATATATATATATATATATATATATATTTTTTTTTATATATATATATATATATATATATATATATATATATATATATATATATATATATATATATATATATATATATATATATATATATATATATATATATATTATATATCCTATATATATAATAATAATATTCTAAGACAATGTTTTGTTCACTCCAATTCTAGACTACCTTTTTAGTAGTTTTAAATACTAGTCTTAGTCCTAAATAAAAATAATTAATCAAAAAATGTTTTTATTTAAAATAAATGTATTTCCACTAAACATACGAATTTTAAGAAATCTCACGTTAGAATAGGAGGTAGGGGAGTCGAAAAAACTCATGGCGTTTCACCAAAAGGGGGGGGGGGTTTAAAATTAAACCCCCTACCAATATGCTTTGAAAAAAAAAAAAAAAAAAAAAAAAAAAAAAAAAAAAAAAAAAATTTTTTTTTTTTTTTTTTTTTTTTTTTTTTTTTTTTTTTTTTTTTCTCATGGCGTTTCACAAAGGGGAGAGAGCTTCAAAAATTGCCAAAATCGCCTACCCTAATATGCTTTGAAAATATCGTATATATATATATATATATATATATATATATATATATATATATATATATATATATATATATATATATATATATATATATATATATATATATATATATATATATATATATATATATATATATATATATATATATATATATATATATATATATATATATATATATATATATATATATATATATATATATATATATATATATATAATTATATATGTACCTAAAATTTAAATTCACTTTTATATGGGTTGGTTACTTAATTTTGAATTTTATCTGTAGGTAAAATAATTTGTCAGGCTAGTTTCTTTAACTGTTTTCATTTCAGAATTTCGGTATGGTAAATGCTTAAACTTACAAGAATTTAGGCAAACTTTTACCTGGCTTTAATGTGTGCTTTTGTTCATGAGAATTAGCAGGTACAGGCAGTTTTTAAACATTTACCTTTAATCCATGCAAAACTTGGAAATTGACAACCCCAATTTAAAGAAGTATATCTTGTGGCTAATATGCATATGGTCATTGTTAAGAAATGAATTTTGGTTGTTGCATTTAGCTAACACAAAACTAATTTACTTTAAATATTAGTCTTATATTTAAACATGGTAATAAAGTTATTTTTTACGGGGCCTTTAATAAATAATAAAATTGGTTAACAAAAATCTTGTTTAGTTTAATACTTCGCTGTCAAAAAAAAGTTAGCCCATTCTCATCCCCTGCATATGAGCAAGGTTCTGCTAAACAAAGACACATTAAATCTTGAGTCGCAGTACCAGCCAGAAAGATTAAATTTATCTTTTGAGCCAAAAAGTACTTCCTCTTTTCTAATATGTACTCTGAAGAGTATTCCAAATCAGAGCCATATTTTAAAAAGGAATTTGTTACAATCATTGTCGTTCTTGATTTCACTTAATAAATAGCCATTCGCTCTTTTTAGTGACCCCTTTCTCACTAAAAAGCCTTCTTACCTTGCACACCGACGATCTGAGGGAGACTATCTTTATAGACACCCTTATGACCTCTGCCCTGTTCATCCAATTTAATGGACTAGAATTATTCTGAAGTAACACTACAGATTTTTTGTTTTTAACTTACATTCCCATTATTTGCATTTGTTTAAAAATATTTTTTAAATTTATTAATAGGTACTTAAAATCTCGTTTATCAACTGTACGCCGCAATCAGTTTACCCATTTCTTGTCGATTTGTAGTTTTCGAACCTGATTGGGTAAAAATAACTACCAACTGCATTAAACCTACTGTACATTTTGCCTACTTTAATGGTGTAGTACTAGCAATACGTATGATTAAGGGCCGCTTGCACCGATCGTAATTTAAGCTTAGCTTTGAATTAAACTGGGTTTTTTAACATATCAACTTGCACCGCCTACTAAACTTAGCTTAAAGAAGTCTAAGCGAGGCTTATTAAAAGCCGCCAAAATTATAGGCTTAAAGTGAAAAAGCCCGGTTTCCTAACCTTAAATTTTATTTAATATTTGCTATTTGCATTTTTGTGTCAATGTGATGATATGTAAACCAGTAAAGAAAGGGACAAAACTGTAAATAAATCTGTACAGTGTTCCCTTGTGGCGCAATTCTTAGGTCTGCGGGGATGCTTTCGACCAAAAAAAAGTTTATCAACATTAACAGGTGGGAAAGGGCTGAAAATGGCCCCTCAAGGCCCGAAAAATGGGTTTCCCACTAATATCTGCCAAAATATGCAAATTTGAGAATTTTTGCTTCGACAAAAAATGAAAAACGCCTTGTAATCTACAAAAATGGTCCTTATATTTTTTTGAAAAATCGATAGTTTTCGAGATAACGGGACCCAAAAGTCCCCTCATTTCAGCTGCCGCTCTACGGCTGGAATGCCGCCATCTTTTTGGATTCACTTTTAAGCGGGCGGACGAATTGTTGCATTACTCGGGCAATAATGTGCATTTTTTAATCATACAAAGTTCATCGGAATGAGAAAACACGTACCTTTTATTGCATATGAGCTAGGGTACATTCTGATTTTTTAAGAATATTTAAAAAAACGGTTAAAGTTTGTTTTTCACAATATTTTAAGAGTATCCCCTTAATTTATTAATATTTTTTGAAAATATGGTTTGTTATTAACATTTCTTTTTTATAATGAGTCCTTAGTGAGTGTTCCATGATCCCAGCAAATTTCCTTCACTATCATTTTTGCGTTTTGATAAAAACTGTTTTGCCCATTGCATTTTAAGCCGTTTAGCCACATCCAGTGCGAAATGTTATGAATTTTTCGACGGACGTTTTTGCGAAAAATATTTGTGTTGCGAAAAAAATGGTAATGATCAATTTTGGAAATTTCGAGGTGATCTTTATTTTTTGCATAAACAAAAATTTTCTAATTCGCATATTTTGGCAGATATTCGCGGAAAACTCATTTTTGTGACTTTGAGGGGGACGGGCATTTTCAGCGGATTTCCACGTCAAAATCGTGATAAACTTTTTCTCGCTCGAAAGCATCCGCGAAGACCTAAGAATTGCGCCACACAAACTGTACAGATTAATTTACAGCTTTGGGTACTTTCACGTCTTCCGTTACTGGACTAATGGACATTTTCGAAATATTGGAATTTTGATTTCCGAGACAAATTTATGTAAGAATTAATCCATTTAAGGAATTGCCGGATTTATCCTTCTTTAGAAGATTTAGGCTGTACAATTATCTCAAATTCCAGGTTATCTTTGTGTTGTTCTCTCAGTTGTTTTGTATTTAATTAGTATTCAAATTCTTTATTATACGGCTTGCATTAAGCTTTAGGTGCTGTATTATTTGAATCTGAATCGAAATGATTACCAAGACCCTGTACAGTTTTAATATTCATCAAGCTTAAAATTAATTCATGTGCAGGATCTTTTTTTAGTATCTGCGGTGGACGCCCTTTTGTACACTTTATTTTAAATTTTTTATCGGCCGCTGTTTTTATTGCGCTTTTTTTTGTTTCCATGATTTTTTTTTTAATGTTGTACAGTTTCTGTAACAACCATTAGGTGAAATAGCGTTAAATTCAGCCTCAACTTTTATCTAAGCACGGTTTTTTTCCTGAGTTGTGGCCTGGTCAGCCTTTTTATTCTCAATAATACTTTGGTGTTTAGCAAGTATATTCAAAAGTGTCATCTTTTCTTCATTTGAAAAATTTGAACCGCGTTATCTTCTACTCTCGGTCATTTTGGTAGCCTTTGAGGTGCGTGACATAACATTCAACTTCAAAATCTTTTCCGTGTGAGGTTAGTTGAAGGTGAAAAAATGAACTATTTTGCGAGAATAGTTATTTGCCCGGCTTAGTAAAACCCACTAAAAATTATGGCGGTTCAACAAACTAAATATAAGCCACGCTTAATTTTTTTAATTTGGCTTAATAAAGCCAAGCTTAAATTTCAATCTGTGCAAGCGGCCCTAAATAAATTAGTTATATATGCGCTTTAAAAAAATGACTACCAAAAAACCTTATTATATAAGTCTCCAATTCAAAAAGCTTTTTGTCTTATTTATGATCCCACGTTTGCAAAAAAAAATCTTTTCTTACACACCGACAGGCTGTGGAGAATCTATCGCCCTTTTGTAGGTATTTTCGCGGCTTATGCTTCGAGGAATTGGCCGGTATAGTTCCTCCCCTGCCGGCTCCGAGCAGAGCAACACGTGGTGACACCTTTATGCATCATTTTACAGTCCAACTTAAGCGACCCCGAACTTTTATTTTGTTTGTTCCTTAATCCCCAGAGTGTCCAGATTATAAAACCTACTACCCGCAGAAGTTTCTCCTTCTCCCCCAAATCTCCAAACTGTTAAGTCCCGTATAAATAAACTTTTTCTTACCACACTTAAAACTTTCACAATACTTTAGTACTGAGACCTTCAGCATTCGTGGACTGCCTTAAGATACACAAATAAAAACATTGCATTGCATAATCAAAGTTTGTCGTTGAACTTATTATAACCAAAAGACAGCACCATAAATTCACGTGGGTCGGGCCGACTTTGGTTTTTCATAATATATAAACTTAAAGTTCTCAACTGGTCTTGTAATTTAAAACCAATTATTACCGAGGCTAATACCGTGGAGTTTTGGTAGTCCGTCTAAATTCGTTGGATGTGCCCAAAACTATTTAAAAAAAATCTAATCTCATCCAACCTAACCAGTTGTAAAATACACATTTTTTTTTGCTTGAGCCTGCCATGACTGCAGTGACCATTTTCTTTGCGAACAATAAATTGCTATCTATTTCCTAATAGGAAATTCGTAGAACGAATGCAAGTATATTTAAACTTTATTGGCAAGGCCGCTTCTCAGTCACTTCTTAAACCCCATCGCAAGCCAGATTCCAGGCTAAAACCAACCACAACTGATAGCCAACATGGCAAGTAGTAGGACTTGCTCAGCCAAAGGAGAGCAGGTGGTTAAAGCCTAGGGGGAGTTCAGGCCTGTGCTAGGGATCCTTCAGGGACCCTACTACACTATGTACCCAAGCAGTGGCGGGGATTTACTTGGTGTGCATCGACTGAAATGCTTTTCAGGGACTTCAAGACTAAGGTCGGATTTACATTAAATTATTTATTAATTCTAATATTAAGCTGTAAACTTTCTACCAGAAATACGTGTATGTGCTTGTTTTTTTTTTGTGTTGTTAATTTTTAAAACTAAACCTAATATCATACAAGAGTCAAATTTAAATTGCATAAAGTAATAGTTCTTTGTTAATTTTATTTTGTTTTTTTTATCTAATAATTATAATGGTTTTATTAAGGAAAAAAATGAACATCTTTTAGCTCTCTGATTGCAACTCATGTAGAAAATGAATTTTTCGCAAAATATTTTGGAATGTTTGTATTTCGATTTTATTTTTAATATTTGCATTTTAAAATTTAGCAAATTTTAATATTTTGGAAGTGTTTTTCAATTTTATTTTATTTGGTTTTTCCCAAAAGGTTTGTGCCAATTTAAATTAAGCAAAATTAACTAAAATCTTCCTAAATGCTACGAACTATATGCTATTGAGTTGTTTATCGAAGCTTTGACCGTTTTTTCACGGCTCTACAATAGTTGGCAAATATTCGTCAATCTTTAAATTCTTTCATTGGGCTTTTTTTAAATAATTTTTGCCCCAAATCACTATATGCGGTGTTGTTTTGACCATGCATGTTTGGCAACCCCCTACCACGCCGTTTTACCTCGTTCTATTTTTTTTCTGTTATGTGTTGCTGTTTTTGTTGCTATTGTTGTTTTTTAAATTATTACTTAAAAACGGTTGAGGATACATACTAACGAAAACGGTATACCGGGTGACACAGCGGACACGTAACAGTCCATAACTTTCTTATTTATTAGAATTATTTTTTTAAATTTGGGTAATGCACCTGTCATAAAGACCCGTTTTTATTGACTAAGAAAAATATTTTTTTCACTTCGAGTTTAACCGGAAGTAACCCTAAATTTTAAATAGCTCTCTGCATATATTTTTAGCCTTCCTGATTCGCCTCAAATTTCTATTTTTAACCATGTGTCATACTTGTCATTTCATTTAAAAATGGCTGCCAAAATCGATTTTTTTTCCAAAATTTTAGTAGGCATTATGTGACGATTACAAATTATTAGTATGTAAAAGGAGTTGAGATGTAAAGAATAAGGTGTAAAAATATTTGTGACTTTGGTAATTTTTATCTAGTTAATAAGAGTTAGGAATAGAGGTTATTTTTTAAAATTTTAGCAATGTATTTTTTTAACGCTTACTACTTTAAAATTCAAAATATGAAACTCCAATTTTTATTTATTGTAACTTTAGATCAAACATTAACCATTTCATATAATTTATCAGAACTAGTATAAAGAACTGACTTTTTTAATAAAAACGCAAAATTATACATATCTACATTTTTTCGCCAATACGTAGACTATAAGTATCAATAACACTCCAAGTAAGCTTTAAATCATCTTAGCATATTATTGATTTTAAAAACGTTAAACAATTCTAGGGGGCCATAGATACAAAATAGCTACAATCATTTGTTTGATATTACAAAGCCTATTTGGCGTGTTAATTAACTAATAATCTACGTATTTGCGATACAAACAAACAGACAAATATGTATAATTTTGCGGTTTTAATAAA
Source organism: Listronotus oregonensis (assembly GCA_019359885.1). Taxonomy (NCBI): domain Eukaryota; kingdom Metazoa; phylum Arthropoda; class Insecta; order Coleoptera; family Curculionidae; genus Listronotus; species Listronotus oregonensis. Next base: position 116,455 of record JAHBCN010000042.1, read on the forward strand.
AAAAGTCAGTTTTTCATACTAGTTCTCATAAATTATATGAAATAGTTAATTTTGATCTAAAGTTGGGAAAAAATAATGATTGGAGATTCTTATTTTGGATTTTGATATATTGGGCGTTAAAAGAGACATTTCTAAAATTTAAAACTTAACCTCTATTCCTAACTCCTATGATCAATATTAACAAATTACAAATATTTTTATACCATATTTCTCACATCTCAACGCCTTTTCTAGATCACTGGGCTAATTTGAAAATTGATATCATTTGAAATTAAATGACAAGTGTGATACATGGTTAAAAAGAAAATTTTGGGGCGGACCAGGTAGGTTAAAAATATATACAGGGTGCAATTTAAAATCTACAATTTAGGGTTACTTCCGGTTAAACCGAAAGTGAAAAAATTGATTTTATTTAGTCATTAAAAGCGTGTCTTTATGACAGGTGCATTACCTAAATTTCAGAAATTAATTCTAAAAATTACAAAAGTTATGGGCTGTTACATGTCAGCTGTGTCACACAGTATACCAATTAACAAATAAAGGCAACTGAACTACAAAATTTAGGGTACTTTATTAGTGGCAATTTTTTCCAATTTTGTTGTAACTGACTTTTAATACCCATTTAAGTAAATTTTGGTAAAGTGTAATTTCAGATTATGCAGTTTATTTTAACGTGTACGGGTTAAAAATATTTTAAAATCAAAAATCTCTTCTTTTTTATTTTTACAACAAAATGTAACTACTAATCACAACTATCCAGAACTAAAATTAAAGTTTTAATTTATTACAATCTTTTTATATCCAGATTATTTAAAGTATAAATTTAAACTTAATGTTACAGTCAATAACTCAAAAAAAATTATATATGGCATTAAAATTATTCCACAAGATGATTAACAGGTAAAAAGATATAATTAACCCCTAAATTTTTAAAAATATTTACTTATTTTTTCCAAAAATGCATTTGAGGCATTATGCAATTTTTATATGTTGTAGTTAAATGTTTAAATAATTAAAGAAAAAAAAATAAGCCAGACGATTTTGTCGGGGTTTTAACCTTGGCAGGCGCGTGCAAAAATGTTTTGTAAAAAATATAAAAAATGTATTTAATGTTGGTCAATACACCATTTTTGTAAGCCATCATACTAAAAAAATGTATTTAATGCAACTTGAAATTTTAATAGGGTATTATTTATAACTAAAAAATAATTCTTAAAAAGACAGATCATTTGGTGGGAGTTGCCATGCCAGGTGATCTAAAAAATTATGGATAGGTGCGAAGAGTAGCGCTATAGACAATGCTGTAGTGTAAGAGAACGTTTATCGGCTGCTGTCTGCGTTCTTACTTGCCGCGTTCCCAAATTGACTTTGGCAAGGTCACGTCGCTTAAAATAGCCATAAAGTTTCTAGTCGAAATTTCGAAGTAAAAAAAAAAAAAAAATGTAAATTTCTGCTACAAATGGTTTAAGTAAAAATGTGTTGATTTGTGTGAGCTAAACGGATATATTTTTGTGTTTTTTTTTTATCATAAAAAATTTGTTATTTAGTCAATTTTAATATAAATTCAAATGTAATGAATTACTTAAATATTTAACATTAGTGCAAAAATATTGTTTTTTTTTAACAAATCTCCAAGAGACATTTTTAGAAAAATAATTTAAAACAAATTTTGATTCAAAATTTATTTTTTTCGAATTCAATTTTGCAGCTACATTGAAACTTTAAAAATTCCTTTTTTTGTGACACTATTCAAACTTAAAATTTATACCGAAATTAAATATTTTATTCATGTTTAAATTAATAAAGACTAACGTATTAAAGAAAGTAATAATTACAAAAATATTAAATCGCAAAATCAGATTTATTAAAATAAAATAATTATACAACCGAATAATTATCTTGAGTAGAGTACAAAAATATAAATTTTATTATTTATTATATTTTAATCCATAATGTTACAGAACTCTAATATTTTATGACTTTTTTAAGATTTTTTTTACATAAGCAATCACTTTATCATCGTCTTTTTGCAAATGACACAATCTAATTTTTCACCAGACATTTTAAAATTATCTAACTTGAGCCAATAGTAACGCGGCAAGTAAGAACACAGACAGCTGCCGATAAACGTTCTCTTACACTACAGCAGCTTGTCTATAGCGCTACTCAGTCGCATCTATACATCATTTTTAGATCACCTGGCATATGGAAAGTCCCACTAAAATGATCTGTCTTTTCAAAATCTTATTTTTTTAGTTATAAATAATACCCTATAAAAATTTCAAGTTGCCTCAAATACATTTTTTTTATTTTGCAAAACATTTTCGCGCCTGGCAAGGTTAAAACCCCGACAAAATCGTCTGGCTTATTTTTTTAAATTTTTAAACATTCAACTACAACATATAAAAATTGCATATTGCCTTAAATACATTTTTGGAAAAAAAATATTTTTAAAAATTTAGGGGATGATTTAGCCCCGCTACCCACCAGTCAGGTCTGCAGTTCCGTGTTGGGGTTTATAACCAACTGATAATGATCACGTGCTTTAATTATGTTCGGAGAACACGACAGACATAAAACCTTTAAAAGGAGCCATAAATATACCATTTTCTTAAAATTAAATACATATAAACATTTTGACGAAAGTGCTAATGCTTCTTATGTACAAATGTAAAGTAAAAGAGATGCAGTGCTCGAAAATGTGCTTGGAAGTCTATTAAGAGAAAGCATATTAAATATTTATGAATAGACCCTTAGACTTTAAGCCTTTAACGGGCGTAAACTATCTTACAGGGAACTTAGCAGCCTATATTATTTTCTACCCTAAAATTCAGTCAATCTATTTAATCTAGTAGTAGGATCTGAATAGATTATTTAATAGTTATTTATGATATAAGTGTTAAAATTACAATTTTAAGGCACGAATGTGAAAGTTTGCAGAATGAGCGAAGCGAGTTCTGCCACTCACAGTCCCTTGAAACTTACTTTTAATACAAATATCATACAACATTTTTTCTACAACCGCAATAATGCAGTTAAAAATTAAATTATTCAAAAATTGGAAGATATCGTTTAACATATCATTGTATATAAAAATTATTGAAGTTTGCATTTAATAATCCTTAACTACCAATAATTCTAAAACTGTGGAAGGAATTTGTTTTTTAAGTTGTTTGAATTGTACAATTATTAATATACATGTTAGTAATTAAATAAACTTTGACGTTACCTTTTAAAATTTGGCATTTCACTTTTAACACTAGTGCCTTAAAATGTTAATGTCCTACTGGTATATTATTTGACAAATAATAATATTATCTCAAAGTCGATTAAATACGAAATATTACCCTAGGGAGTTATTAAAAAAATAACGCCCTAGGGCCTACAAATTTACCAATAAATTATCTTTATTTAAGCATTTATTACGAAAATACAAACATACTTACACAATATACTTATCATAATAAAAATTATTTTTTAAAGTAAAACGTACAATTTTCAAACTGACCGAAAAGTTTCATTTCCATACCCCCCCGCAATTGCTGTGTTACTTGAAGTAATGCTTTTCCCAACTAGTAGAGAAGCATTAGCCAATTTGGAGCTTTCACTATCATCCACGCACCCTCGTGCTACCGAAGAACTCTTCCAGCCTCCTAACCTCATTATAAGCTCTCGGAACTACCTAACGCATCAGAATGAATTGTTGCCGTTGTACGTCTTAAACAATGACCTGTGTACGCCTTAGCATCAGGTCAACCGAAATATGTAGCAATCTTAAAGGGTATATTTCCAAATGTATTTTTATCTATAGGCTGCACAGTACATCGTTTATCACTATAGCACAAAAAAAACCTATCAATAGGTGCACTTTTAGGTCGCAAAGACACATAGTCCCGAATTAACTTGTTGCGCACATTTCACTGTCATCAATAACCAAAAGCTCCTTGCTTGCCCATTTTTACTTTGTGGAATGTCAATAAATAATTTATGCTGACCCATATCACGCACATCGGAAAACTTCATTTCACAAGCTCGTCTCTTCTACAAGCTCCGAATACCCTATCACTAAATGCAACTTTATCTGCCAAATATTTTTCAGTCGGCGCTTCTTTTAAAAAAGTTATAACTTGTTCGCGAGTCAGAACCTTCGACTTTTTAGGGCTGATAATTTTTCCCAGTTGCTTTAGGAACTGTTGCAGAGAAATCAACTTTTCATTACTTCTTATCTTCTTATGAACTATTAATTCTTTACGTAACATTAAAAACTTTCTCCAAAGGGTATTTTGAGAATATGACTCTGACAAATCTTGAAAATAAGCCATCAAAACGGTTTCGTCCACACGGTCCACGCAGTGTTCCGTCAGAAAGGCCTTAAAATGGAAATATTCTTTCTCGTAAATCCGCCCAGTTTTTTTTGGCACAAGCGCATGCTCAGCTTTAGCAGCTTTTACTAAAATATCTTGGGGGAGATAGGTATTTTCCACTACTTTGGACCTGCCTCAATCGCAATGTTTTATTATGTGCTGTCTTATTGACAAATAACTTACAACCATGGTTACCACAATTACGTTTCGACAACTTTTTCAGTAAATGCTAGTACTTGATTTATTTTAAACTAATACATTCAAAGTTCATTTAAATTTTTCTCATATAAAGAATATTTAGTCGGACATTAAACGTTGAAGGCACCACGGGTATTAAGGATAATAACGCTTTCAGTCAACGTATATCCCTCGGGCCAAAGGTCCTCGGGAAACACACCATCGACCTCAAGCGTTATTATCGGAAGGTAATTACACAAGTGCATCAAAATTACCTATAATTTTCATGAAGCAGTTGTTCTAAAAACTGCATGAGTTTATTTTCATATTTTGGCGAAAGAGCCCGACTCCGAAGAAGGAGGGCTCTTTTAACAAAATATGAAAATAACCGAATGCAGTTTTTTACTGACAACATGCTTAAATGAAAAATTATCAGGTTTACTTTGAGGCACGAGTGTAATTCGGTAGAATATTTCTCGAGTAGAAGAAATAAAATATTAGTACCTAAGTAACATTATATTAAAATTACATTACCTACATAAATATTATATGAAAATGAACAAAATAATATGAGATAAACTTGCAGAAACTAAAAATTGCATGAATTGCAGTGGAAAACACAGTTGTAAAAATTACTATTTTTGGAGTCTGCTCCACTACTTGTTGATGTATGTGAGTTTGTCATTGAATTAGAATTTAAAGAACTTATTGTAGGCACATTAGCTATATTAGTTTCTGTATTAAGATTAGCTTTATCATTGTCTCTCATTTTTTCTACTATATTTGAATGGTGTTCCTCATCCAGTTGAAGATATGGCTTTATGGACTTTGGGTTTAAATGTCCAGTAATTTTTATCAGCGTATTTTCTTCAATCCCTTGTTTTACTAATTTTGAAACCGCTGTTGCGCGTAGTGAATGATTAGTGATTTTAACTTTTTCAGTCGCCAAACCTGACTTTTTTGCCTCCGTTGAGGTCCACTGAGTGATCACGAACATAGAACTTTCTAAATAACCTTACTGGGCACAAACCGGGTTAACAATGTTTCTAACCCGCCACTTGAATTGAGCACAAGGTTTATTCCCTCCTTGTGTTGTTTTTCCGAATATTGGATTGTATTCCATTCTACCAGTTTTTCCCCTACGTTATTAATGTCTTCTTTGAAATAGAAAGTAAAACATTTGACTCCCTCTCCTCCTCTCCATGCTAATTCATACGATAAAACAAAAAATAACTTTTTTTGTAAGCCATCGGGCGTTTCTTCATCACACTTTTGTACCATGGCTTTGAACTCTTCGAATTTTAGTGATACAGCGCTTTCTTTTCTTTCCTGGGGGTTCAACTGCTTTCTTTTGGCATTTTTTGCTTGGCGAGATGTTTTAAATTCCGTGTCAGTGAAAGGATTAAACTTAATATTATATTCGTCCTGGTAGTTTTTCATCAATAGTTTTGATGTTACATTCCAAATAGGTTTCACAGTAAAGTCTTTATAACCTCAATTTTTTTTTTTCATTTGTAGGCCCAGTCAGTAAGAATATTTGATATCGGTATTGAAGTGTGTTCGTTTAAACTATAATTCCTTTTTTAATAAAAACCAAAAACTGTCTCCATAAACTGATGGTTCTTAAAGTTTTTTTTGGTTTACTTTCGATTACTTTTTCATAAATTAAATAAAAAATCTTTCCCAAAAAGCGAATTTCGACGACTTTTTTTAAAAAATATAAATAGATAAAGTTTTTGTATAATATGCCAAAATGACAAATGTGCAATTTTAAAACGTTACTATAGATACGGTTAGGGAAATTTTCGATACCTAGCGGGCTTTTTGGGGCACACCGGGCAATTTTGGAATTATTCGAACATGTCCTTCATATGGGTTTCAAATATATGGGGGAAAATTCCTTAAATACCCTTGATAACTTAATAACTATACTTTAAGGCACTAGTGCTTTAAAGAAACCTTTAAGGCATCTAGATATTTTTAAAAAAATTAATTTTAATACTTTAAAAAAAAAAATATTTTAGGTTGTAACCATAATGTTTACTTGCTAGAGGTATTGCAGGTACAGGTTATCAAAACATGAAAAAAAAAATTAAGCAAGAATTAGGAATTTTCTTTAAAATGAATTTGTAAAAAAATTTTCCGTATAATAAATGGTTTAACCAATAAAGATAATAACTCCCGGGGGATTCACGAATACTTTACGATTTTTTTTCATTGCTTCTGAAAGGTTGGCAATATTTTTTAGATTCCATATTTCTCGTTTGGATTGATGTACACAGGGTTTAAAAGATGGTTTAAACACGCTCAGGATATTTAATTAAAAAAGGGTTTAAATTGTTTTATAATAATATTTATGTTTTTTTTTTAAAAATTTAGAGGAAAAAAATTTTTTTTAAAGGCTAACAAATATGTGTCTATAAAAAATAGGGGGGGAGACAAATGGGTTTTTGGTAAACACTCTATTAAAGGCTTATGTCTAAAAGAATGTAAGCCTTGCAATGTTAATTTTTTTTGGGAAAAGAAAAGAGCCTTATCTCGACGAATCCCGCTTTGGGATGGTTTTTTAAATATTTTTAGGGGTATCCATTTAAAAAGGATCCCAGAATAAAGATCAGTATTCTAAGGATTTTTCGGCGGCCGCACAAACCCATAAACCGGGGTTGACCACTCAGTGTTCGTTTTCCCGCGTACCGGTTTTTTATCCACTTTTGCAGCAATAAGAAAACGCAGCGTGGGGCTGCGTAGATGGAAGCCTTTAAAGTAACCAACTAGAAAATCTTGAACCCGAAAAAAAAGTTTTTTTTTAATTTTCACTTTTGTAAATTTGATCCTTACGACTAAAATTTAAGGCTATAATCGGTGGAACAATCTTCTAATTAGATCAGCCAAAAAGCGGTTTAAGAGGACGTAAGCGGTTGGTTAGCGTTTGAAGCAATTGTGATTTGCTTAAAGCAATTAGTGGAGAGATTGGGTCGTTTATGCAAGGTTAGTGGGGGGGATAAGCTGGATCGGGAATGGGCTGCCCTTTCTTTTATTACTGTCATAATAAACTTAACGTAGGTTTAACCTTAAAAAATATTTAATTTATTTGCAAACGCTTTTTAAATTTAAATCTTTACAAAACCAAAAAACATTTTGTCTTACAAATTTAAAAAATATTTTTTAAAATTTTTTAAAAAATCACCCCCGCCCCTGAAAATATTTCTAAGGTATCCTAGTTTTTCAATTATTTTTTTGTATTATCACTGTTAGGAAAAAAATTTTTTTTTTCATTTCACCCCCTTGGGCTTTTAGGGGTCGAAAAAAAAGGGAACGCAATATGTTCCTATATTTTTTTTTTTGTTTTTTTTTTTAAATTTTCTCCAATTTTTTAAAAAATTAATTTGGTTTTAAAATTTGTGATTTCTGTTCCCCCCCTAAAATTTTTACCAACATCTTTAAAAATTTTTAAAAGTTTTTTTAAAAAATTTTTAAACAAAAAAATTTCTTTTTTTGAATTTTTTGGCATATATATTTTTTAAATTTAGCTTAATAAAAAAATTTAAAAAATTTTTAAAAAATCCATTCTCAAACCGTTAAAATTTTTAAAAAATTGTCCGTTTTAGAAGATTAAACTGGGTTTGGTTTTCAATAAGGTTAGTATTGTTTGATCTCAAGAAAGAAAAATTTTTGATTACCTTTTTTTTAAGCCCCTTTTTTGTAAAGATTTTAAAAAGTGGGTGACCAAGACGCAATTAAAATTTTTTCTTAAGTTTATAATTATATTTTTCTTTTTTTAAAGAAATACCAATTATTATAAACCTTTTCCTCCCAACTTTTTTAAAATAATTATATTATTTGCAAAATACTGTTTTAAAATTTTTACTCAAAGGTACTTTTGGAAAATAAAAAAGGAAAAAGGGTAATATTTTATGTATATTTTAATTTTTTTTTTTTCATTTAAAGAAACTTAAAATAATTTTTTTTCGGATTTATGGGTTTAAAAAAAGACTAAAGAAAGAGCAAAGGGGAAAAGTGGGTACATATTATTAATTTAATATGTATTTTTTTTAATTTGAAGTTTTTTTTTTTATTTTTTGCTTGGAGTTGATTTTGATTAGCGATAAATTTTCGGGGAAAAATTTTTATTTTTAGGTTGGCTCTTGGTTTAAAATGGGCTAATTTCATAGTCTAAATTTGGCAGTTTTTAAAAGCTTTTATCTATATGGAATGGAATAACATTTTCCTTTTTCTTGGTTATCTTTTTTCCCCCAAAAAATGGGGATTAAGAAACTCTTGTGTATATTGGAGCCTAAATAGGTGATGAAGTCAGACGCTGCCGGCGAGGCTGCCTGTAGTTAGGTATTATGCTTGAAGGTGTTGACATTTTTGGCTAATTTCTCTTTCAGATTTATAAAAATTTTCATAACGAAATGATTTTGATTTTTTTGTTAATAACACTGGAAAATTATACGGTAAACTAAAATGATTCATTACAGATGTAACCCTATGTACTTAAGGCCTAATAAAACTAATTGGCATTTTTCCTGGTAGTTTTGCAAGAAATTTAAAAAGCTTATTTTTAAATATACTTTAATAACAAATTCAACTAAAATTTTTACAAATAAATATACGAAGTTCATCTAATTTAATTAAGTATTTATACAATAAAATATTTTTATTTTGCTTTTAAATAATTCTCTTGCAATTATTTTTTTCCCTTTTTTAAGATTTTTTTTAAAATATAATTTTATTTTAAAATATTTTGAAAAACTCTATAATTCTATTTAATAAGAAAAGTTTTAATCCGTAATAAAAACATAATTATGGATATATCTTAAAACTAATTACGGCCGTAGTTTTTGAGTTTTGCTGTTTTTCGGTTTTTATTTTATTATTACATCGTAAGTCACCATATTTGTTTTTTTTGCAAAATGATTTTAGTTGATTATAACTTAATAGCTAGTTTTTAAGTATGCTGCACTGTATTTTAAAGATTTGTTTCAATAATGTATCAAAAAAATTTGGTAGAAAAACACAGATCAATTGGACTAATTGGACAGATTTGCTATCTGCACCGTCGCGTCACGTCGGCGATTTCCCAAGAATATTGGAAGATTTATTCTAAAAAATAAATTATTCTTATTAAAATTAATGAATAGGAAATTATTTTTACGGCCTAAAAACCAACAGATATTTTATAGTTTTTAACTTTTTAATATTTAAAATAATTCAATTAAGCTGGAAAAACAAATAATATCCATCCATTCCCATATAAAGTTTTTTTTTTAATTATATAACAAGGCAAGAACATTTACCATTTTATAATATATATATATATATATATATATATATATATATATATATATATATATATATATATATATATATATATATATATATATATATATATATATATTTATATATTTTAATTTTTTATATCTCAAAATTATTTTTTAAAGCGATAATTAAAAAAGAATTATTTGCGTTCCATGTTAAAAAGAAATTAAGTACATTTTGTACGTACCTTAAATCAATATGTCCTAGTGGTGCTTTTCATTCTTTGCGACTAAAAACCTCGTGTTTGCTAGTTTTCAGGTTTTCTTTTAATTTTGTCACCTCATAATGTAGGTGACCGTTTGGTTTCTCGCAAAAGATTTTAGTTGATTAAAACTAATACCTCGCTGAGGAACATTTACGGTTTTCTCCACCTCATTTTCATCGAGCTCATGATCATTAAGCTCATCTATATCGGAAATCTTTTTAAATACGCTGCATCTTATTTTAAATGACTTTTTTTGCAAGGATGTAGTGGGAAAATAATTGGAAAAGGTTAAAGTATACTGAAATGCTTCATTGGACATCTGACTTCCTATTTGTATCATACTAAAAAACACCATTGGCGATTCCTCAAAGTCATATTTCCAAGAAAATCGAAACAGTCGTTCTAAAAAGCAAAATATTTTTAACAAATTTTGTAATTTTGTTATAAAATAAATATTTTTTTTATATTTAACAATAATAATTTTAAATTTTATTATTCCTCAACGACCTAAACATGATAACATTTGGTTTAAAATAGCTTAAGTTGTAACGATTTTCCTTAAAGTCTAGTAACGTTAATATTACAAGATACGAAAAAAATCATTAAGGTTTATTTTTTTATTTTGGGACAGTTTAGAAAGTTTGATGCCTAGTACTAACTTACCGTAGGTGTCTTAAGTGTGGTGACACGGGACTTAAATATTTGGAGACTGGAAGTAGAAGGAAAAACTTCTGTGGGCAGCAGGTTCCATAGTCTTGACACTCTAGGGATGCAGGAACGAAGAAAGCGGGACCTCTCTAATTGAACTGTAAAGGATGCATAAAAGTTGCACTACGTGTTGCCCTGTTGGGAGCTGCCAGAGAAGGAATTATACTGGCCAACTCCTCTAAGCAGATGCCATGAAAATACCTATAGAAGAGTGACAGATCCCCTACAGATCGACGGTGGGCAAGAAGAGGAAGCCTTTCTGTAAGCGTGGGATGATTAATAAGACGAACATATCTTTTTTGAATGGAGTCCAGAATGCTAAATGTTGTAGGAGGCGCCATTCCCCAGACATGAGATCAATATTCTAAGCAGTGTCTGATTTGGGATACATATAGAGTATACAGATGGGAAGAAGATAAATACTTTCTGGCTCGAAAGGGAAATACAAGCTATTTTGAAGCTGCCGAGACTATGGATGTAAAGTGTTTGTGCCAGTTAATTCTCAAAAGTTACGCCGTCAAGATTAAACGACTCTTTGTTTTGTATAACTTGGCCGCCCATATGTAACGGATGAGAATTGACAGACTTAACATAACTGTGTTTTCGAGGAATTAAACTGAAAAAGATTTTTGGCGCCCCAATTCAAGATAAGTTTGGGGTCTTGTAAGAGAGACATCCGCATTGACCTACGCTTGGTTTCCAAATCAGACTTATTGACTGGCTTTGAATTGAATGTTAGAGTGGAGGGTACCATCGTCAGCAAAACTATGAATGGGGCTGATTGTAAAAGACAGAAGATCGTAAATGTATAGAAGAAACAGCGTGGGTGCCAGTACTGAGCCCTGGGGCACCCCAGCATTAATTTGGTAAAGCTGGAAGAATGACCATCTACAGTAAAGGTGCATATCCATTTAGCACAGCTGCCGCCGAGGCGGTCGCCCGCGGTATCCTAAACTTGGTTCAACTAATTCTATTAGTGTGACCTCAGCAGTGTTCGTTGGGCATGCCGCGAGCTCCAGATAGGTATCCACTTTTCGCTGCAACTTTTACGAACACTCCGCCTCCGACATCCGCGCTAAACAGATAAGCACCTTTATAGATAAATTAAGTGTAAAGGCACACGCATTCCTTTTTCTTAAGTAAACAGATTAAAACATGTGTAAATGGTTTTTGTCGTTTAAGTACTAGGCTATTATATTTTTTGTTTACTGCTATTTTGCAATAAGCTTAGTGCATTTTGTATTTTCTAAACATTCCTCCTATCTTCCGGGAGAGGCAAGAAATTTCTTTTTTTCTACTGTTTTTCTTTACGATCAATACTTACAAAGTTATGACCAATTAAAGTACAAAAAAAGCCTTACCAAAAGAAATTGTATTTCGATTCTTATTACACACATTTTTCTTAAGGATTTTTACCAAAGCAAAAAATAGCTACCCTCGTATATACATTCAACCAAAAACAGATTTACATTACTACTATGACCGCGACGGCAATCCGCAAGGTAATAAAACAGTTTTAAGACACTTTGTTAATTTTAACTAAAAAAGTCCTAGAATATTTAGAACGTAATGTAAATAGAATAATAGCAATAAATCTATGTCCCTATGAAATTAAATACCAACCACACACATTCCGTAGAGAAAAACTGTGCAGTCTTGGCATTAAGGATTTCCGAAGCTTGTGTGGTCTGCGCAGTTTCTTATTCGAGGATTTACTTAGTGTGTGCGCTTGGCATGACATATGTCGAGCACTGATGCGTTGTTTGTTTACTAAAAGCTAATGTACTGGTATCCGTCTTGCTCTTCTTTACAGTCACTTTTTGTCCACTATGATCTTTTTCTTTTATTATTTTTATCTATTGTTTTATAAATGTAGTACTAAGAAACAACCAATAGTGCAAGGCCTGTAAGTAACAGCTTCCATTTATTTACCTATACCTGACATAACTAAAAAACTACATAAACCCTTTTTATCCTAATAAATCTTTACCTTTCCCTGGCAGTTTAAAAAAAAATTAAATTTAACTAAATTTTATACCAATATTTTTACTTAATTATATTATAATTATTAAATTAAAATCAATGTTTTTTTATCAATCATTTTTATTAAAATTTTGAAGACAATTTTTGCCGTAAATTAAAAAAAAAGTGTATTTTTTGCCCAAAAATTGTTTTTTTTTTGTTCGACGAACGGTAACTAAAACTAGCTTACACAATGCTTTTGTAGTCACTCGGTATGTTTAGCATATTACTACACTTACCGTAACAATAAAATATTATAGTCGTAATTCCAAACTGAATGTCACGAAATCTTTCTGACACACACCTGACAGTTGAACTAAAAGAAACACTGTCCATGTGATTTTGTGTCAGATGATTTCTAGTGTCATTTAACGGGCCATACCAAGGGCAATCCTCGACACTTCTTAATGGACAAGTTATAGGATGAAAAACACAAAATTTTTCGTGTTCTTGAATTAATATTCCATTCTCTCTGATCCAGCATCCAACATACCTACAGGGAAATATTAGCATCGGTTGGATTGTTTCTAGTATCATCGCTCTAGTTTCTGATTTTTCCGCCCTTAAAATAGAAAAAAAATATTGGTATCCGGGTGTTTCAAATTCGACTCTCACCATTGGGATCTCGGAAACTATAGGAGATACAAAGATGGTTAAATTGGGACAAAGTTGGGCATTTACGTGACCAACAATATACCGTTTAGAAAGTTTGAAAATCCCGAGTAATTCCGGAGATATCCGGAAAAAAACGAAATTTTGGAAAATCGTTTTATTTTTTTCCTGGGTTTCTTTTTCAACGAATTCCAAAATAAATAATACATTTGCATTGTCACTTTTTCCGCTCTATCGAATGGTGTTCATAGTTTTGCAACTCGACGTTTCGTTTTCCGTAACCATCATCAACTTTTTTTCTTATGGACGTCATATGGGAATTCCACAAATTTGAATGGTCCTTTCTATCACATTTTCAACGATGTATCATAAGTTACCGTTGTTGCCCGGAAAATCCGAAAAATTAACTAGAATAATTTTATAACGTAGTTGGCTTTGATTTCTCAAATCGGTGACGTGTAAATGACATTATGTGTTTACTGTCAGTTGTGGTGTCGTTAAAAATGGAATTCACCAATGAAGAAAAACGAGTTATGGTAAAACTTTATTACAAGAATGATAGGAACAGTGTGAAAACATCGGAAGTGTATCTTAACTGTATCCCGAGAGACGACAACCTCATCGAACTTTATTCAAATTATTGGATGAAACTTCGCTAGTATGGTTCGTTTGAAAGCCTCTAGACAACAAAATGACAACCGAATGGTTTAAATAACAGAAAATTACTAAAACTAGAACTAAAAAATTATAACAAATGTTCAAAATGCTGCCCGTCATTTTCTAAACAAATCGCCACTCTTCTCTGTATGTTATTAACTGCGCGATTTATTTCTCTCCTTCTTTATCTTCAAACTGCCTAACGATTTTGAGTTGAAGTTCCTCGATATTTTGGTATTCGCCTTGCCCATAAATTCGGTTTTTCAACGTACCCCATAAAAATGTATCGAGGACATTGAGATCTGGAGACCTAGCTGGCCATCTTACCGGCCCATTATTCCAATCCACCTGTCACCAAACCTTTCGGAAAGATAATCAGATACTTGTCTTGTGTTCTGAGGAGCACCATCGTGTTGGAACCAAATAATGTTGTAGTTTGCTAATGGTAAATCGTCCAAATAGTCTTCAAAACTTGACGTCAAAAACTGATAATACATTTCAGCGTTCAAATTTCCGTTGAAAAAATGAGGTCCCAAAATTATATTTTTATAAATGCCTGCCCAGACATTAAGACTGAATTGCACTTGGGGTCGTAATTCTCGAAACTGCCGGGGATTGTTTATGCTCCAAATGTGTTCATTGTTTCGATTAAATATTCCACAATTGGTGAAAGTGATCTCATCTGTCCAAATAACATTTTCTAGAAAAGCTGGAAAATCGGGTCGCCTTTGTAGCCAATCACAAAATTGTAATCGCCTTTCAGAATCACCAGGGTGCAGTTTTTGCGATATGTGGATTTTGTAGCATTTAAAACCCACTTTCCTGATCTCTCTCCAAACAGACGTGTGCGAAGAAACATCCAAATCAGTGTGTATCTGGCGTGTGGATTTACCTGGATTCGTATTTATCTACAAAAATATGTATTAGTTTTTCATAAACGGTTTAATTTTTTTTACAGTTGATCGCAAAGTAACTAATTCCTAAATTCGAACTAAGTCATAAAGTCGACGCATGCCCGGTATGTATTTGAAAACCCCGTTCGTCAACATTTTTTCGAATAGATAATCGATTAGGTACTTTGCGTCCTAAAACGAATGTTAACATTAATTATACCTCATTTACGATGTTTTCTTTACTTTCCTCATCCATTCTGTCCCCATATTTTTGTCTGGGCTTTTCAAACGAACCATACTCAGAGAGGTTTCTATCCAATAATTTGAATAAAGTTCGATGAGGTTGTCGTCTCTCGGAATACGAGTTAAGATACACTTCCAATGTTTTCACACTGTTCCTATCATTCTTGTAATAAAGTTTTACCATATCTCGTTTTTCTTCATTGGTGAATTCCATTTTTAACGACACCACAACTGACAGTAAACACAGAATGTCATTTACACGTCACCGATTTGAGAAATCAAAGCCAAACGTTATAAAAATATTCTAGTTAATTTTTCGGTTTTTCCCAAAGGCAACAAGGGTATCTTATGATACATCGTTGAAAATGTGATAAAAAAGGGCCATTCAAATTTGTGGAATTCCCATATGGCGTCCATAAGAAAAAAAAGTTGATGATGGTTACGCAAAAACAAACGTCGGTTGCCAAACTATGAACATCATTCGATAGAGCGGAAAAAGTGACAATGCAAATGTATTATTTATTTTGGAATTCGTTGAAAAAGAAACCCAGGAAAAAAATAAAACGATTTTCCAAATTTCGTTTTTTCCGGATATCTGGAATTACTCGGAATTTTCAAACTTTCTAAACGGTATATTGTTGGTCACATAAATGCCCAACTTTGCCCCAATTTAACCATCTTCGTATCTCCTATAGTTTCCGAGATCCCAATGGTGAGAGTCGAATTTGAAACACCCGGTATAATAGGGTAAGGTACAATAGAAAAAAAGTGTGCACCAATGAATGACTCCATAATTTGACCCTAGTTATTGACAACTGTTTTTTGCAGCGTGGTTTGGAGGTTTTTAAAATATATTTTTTTGTACTATTATAATAATAATATGAATAATGTAATATTATTAAAGATACAATATTATATACCTTAAAGGCGACTAATACTTAAATGTTACATCAATAATTTTATTAAATAAATCTTATAAGTACCATATTGGCTGTGTGCAGCGATCGTGTACGCCAAATGACCAATGCTTGCAATATTATTAACACTTTGATATATGTAATATTATTTTTAAAACATTACGGATTTCACCAGTATTATCTAATAAGTTGTAAAAAAATAACAAAAAATAGTCAGTGACACTCTCATTATTTTCCTAAAAGTCAGCACAAACTGACCAAAAAAGAAAAAATGATTGCCAGCGTGAGAAACAGGAACATACATTTTTCATTTAAATTAGTAGCTGGTATTTTTTTAAAAGCCGCAAAAAGTATACATACGATAAAATTACTGTAATTTTTTAAGTCCTATTTGTCTTAATTTACCATTTACTACAATAATTTAAATTATTTAGGCAAGGAACCTCCAATAAAAGCAAATTTGTGCTTTTATGCTAAATGTTGACTAAATTTCCAATATTTTTTAAACAACCACTTTTTAAATTAAAAAATAGTAATACAATAGTTTTACAAATAAACAAAATAATAAAAAAGTTTGGTCACATTAATTGTAAGATTTGAACCCAGGTTCCCGGATTGGGACTACGCGTTCTTAACCATTCACCTACATTACCTATAGTTCGATCAGTTTTAAAATGTAAATTCGGTGCCCTTTGAAAAGAAAAAAAACATAAAAGTAAATAAAAAGTTTTTATTTTTACTGGCGGTTGTCTTTGCTTTTTATATGGACTAATTTAACCGACACGTACGGGAAGCGGCACATTACAAACAGCAAAGACGGTCGCGTTCAAAACAAATGTTTTCGGCTACTTTTTATGTTTTTTTTTCTTCTTTTAAAGAGAACCGAATTTTCATCTTTATACTGATCTTACTGTATGAATTTTTATGTTTTAAAATATTAATATCACTTTTATTTTCTATATTCTGTAATTCTAAAGTAAAAACAATGAACCGTGGTTCAGTTATTTATTATTCTTCATTTTTTTTAACGGTTCACCTATAATTTTTTGTGTTTTAAAGCAAAAATAGCACTTTTGATTTCTATAATCTGTTATTTTTATGTAAAAACGATCAACTGTTGTTTACTTAATAATTATTTTTCAATTTTTTTATCGAATTTGCACAGTTTATTTAGTTTTATGTAAATAACACATTTCTAATTTCCTGTGATTTTTGTTTTTGTATGGTATCTGGTAATACAAAAATTTAATAATAGTTGCTAATAATCAGAATTCATGCAACTTCTTTAAGTCTTGTACCGGGTGTCCCAACTAGGAAAATGTGACTTCAATGCTAGTTTAGCCCTGACGCTATCCCAGGCTTCCCAAACCGATTTCATCTAAAAGATAATATTTTTTAAATTTGATTAACCGCCTAAGGAGATCTGAAGTTTCAGCGAAAGACGGAAAGGTAATTGCGGCCGACCTCGTGCGGGTCAACCAGGGCAAGAGAAAAAATTTTAAGAATTGTCGAAGAATCACCAAACATTAGTTCTAGGGTTTTGGCTAACGGGTGAAATATTGGGAAAACCGAGACCCATAATATTTTACGGAATCAACAACTTTCCGATTTCATCTTCAAAAAGTACAGGGTCTTTTACCCGATCCGAGTAAGACTTGTTTTGTAGGACACCGGCTGTGTCTGGAAAATTATTTATCGCACGGCATTGGGGAAAAAATATTTTTTGTGTAGGTGCTCAAGAAAAATAGCTGGATATTGTTTTCAAGCTTCTAAAACTACCGCGAGATGGTGCACCCGCAACGGTAAATTAAAAAACCGTTTTTTTCTCAAAAAATAGCTAGTTTGGTATTGCCATTAATAAGGCTGGGGTAAGATGATAAATGATGCAATTTTTTAATAGCTCTATCTCCCACATCTTTTATCGAAAGTGGTTTTAGAGGGTAGTCGTTCAAAAGAAAATTTAAAGCTCTTTTAAATGTCATCCTTTTTGATGTCGTCTACCTTATGGTTCACCAAATAGAGGACGTTGTTTATGGAAAACTTTAAAGTTAAATACGACAATATGATTTATTATTTTAGGTTAAAAAGAGAAAAAAAAATACCTAGACTCTTGGGAAAACCGCGTTTAAATATCTGCTTTCATTTTTGAGTTATTCCAAAGTTACCTGTTTTTCAAGTAGTAAATATTATTAACAATTATTTAAAACAGTCTTTGCGTTAAAATAAAAGAATAATTACTGAAGAGTAAAAAAAGACTAAAAAATATTTTTAAATTTATACTGCATCCACTAGAGAGCAAAATAAGCAATTGAAAACATAAAAATGCGGTGATTGCGCATTTATTAACTCTAATTTAACTATTGGCCAAGTTGGCTTGAAAATGGAAAAATATAATGAGGTTACTTTGAAATAACTTAAAACAATTGCAGATATAAAAAGCGGTTTTTGCCAAAGTGTAGATTGTATTTCCTCTTCAAAACCTACAATAAAAAATCATATTGTCGTATTTAACTTTCTCAAAAAAATCTTGAAAACCGGGATTTCCTTAAACAACGCCCTGTAGTTGGTGAACCACAAACTAGCCGACCTGGAAAGGACGACATTTAAAATACCCCTAAATTTTCTTTTAAACGAGTACCCACTTGAACCACTTTCGATAAAAAAAAGTGGAAGAAAGAGCTATTTAAAAATTGCAATAGTGAATATCTTTCCCGCCCTATTATTGGAAATACGACAAAAAGTCCAAAACCTAATCGATGCAAAAGCGGTTTGAGTTTTTGCTGATAATATCAAAACTTTACTCAATACTAGGTAATTTATCCTTACGGTTACGCCACCTCGCGGTAGTTTTAGAAACTGGAAAATAATTTTCAGCTATTTCTCTTGACCACTTTTACAAAAAATATTTTTCCCCAACGCATTGCAATAAATAGTTATCGAGATATACTTAAATCATTTTTAAAATAAAAATTTGGTGTCCTTTGAAAAGAAAAAAAAAAACAGAGTAGCAAAAAGGTTTAATTTTTATTGTCGTCGCCTTTGCTTTTTATATGGTCTATTATTACAAACACGTGCGGGAAGCTGCACATTATAAAAAGCAAAGGCAGCCGCAGTTCAAACCAAATATTTTTTGCTACTTTTTATTTTTTTTTTCTTTTTAAAGGGCGCCGAATTTTTATTTTAAAAATGAGCCAACTATACATGAGTCGTCTTTTCTTATTGGGACACCCGGTACATAGCCAATATCCTGGAAACATAACAGATCTTTATGTATTGTTTCCAACCAAATTGTTTTGGGATATTATGAAATTGTAGAAAGCTAGAATTACTCGATAGTTTCTTACATCCCGTATTATTAAAATAGGTAATTTTTTACTTGTCAAAGCCAACGTTGATTTTAATAGCATTTGACATACAGAGGTTTTTAGAAGTGCTGATTCCAGACCTGTTAATTTCTGGGGGAAGCCGCTAGGTTTTTGGGTATGGACACTTTGATCTTTAAAACTGCATAACTTTTCCTAAAAATTTCTTTCCTACAATTAATTACACCCAAACATTATTTTTCAATTTAAACTTTCACAATTATTTAGTCAGTATTTTTGACAAAAAAACTTATTTTGCCCTTAAAAAAAAAACAAAACTTTTAAAATTTTATTTATGTAAAGAAATAATTTTGTGGAGGTCTTTACTAAAAAATGTTGAATAAAAGAAAAAAAAGTTTAAGCAAAAAAATATTAAGTTTTTTATCATAAAAAATCATCTAGTTTAGGTGTACCTGGTTTTTAAAAGGTTAAAAAAAACGCTAAAAAATTAGCCTTTTTTGCAAGAACATATAAATTCATAACCAGGGCGTCAAGAAACAACCATGCCCAGTTTTAATAAAATCGGAAAAAGGCAAAGGGCAGTTATAATCTGAACCAAAGATAATACTACTACGGATAGATGGTTCATTTAAATGGGGCGTTTTGATTCAGTTCGGAGATATCAATGCTTCCGTAAATGCGAATAAAAGTAAGTCGGTAACCCCTGCCCCAGTGAAACGAGGTACGAAACCATGTGCGACATTGCCAATGTCTGTCGCTTGTACCTTATTCCGAACACGAGTAGCGAAAGCGGGCGGCTAAACGGATTGTGTATTTTCTAGTCGCGTTTCATCACGCCTGCCGGCAACACTGTTTAACTTTCGTTCAAGGATAGCGCGAAAATCTCGGCTCGCGTTAGCCAAAGTCCATTAGGGGTATAAAAAATATAGCATTGAATGGTTCATCTTATCCGTAGTAGTATTATCTTTGTCTGAACGTAGTAGTAGGTCTGTTTGTTATTTATAAATAGTGTATAATAATTAATTTTTTTTTACATCAGTGCTCTTATCAAAGGTGTATTTTAAGACTAGGCGTAAACAAATAGTGTAAAATATGTTTAAATATCAAACAGACCTAATATTAGTTTTGGACAGTGCAAAAGGGTTAACCACTCTTAAAGTTAGGAATGTCATGTTCTGTTACTTAATTACACAGGCCCACAAAAAAAAGGTATGTGCTAGGTGTCGGATTAGGATTTTCTGGCATTTTTTTTTCCGCTGAACAGGAATCTAAAGTCAACATTGGGAATCAAACAGCAAAAATTGGAGAAAACCCAAAAAACCGACACGGTACATTTACCAGCAAAAATCTGCTACCACGGAATGGCTGGACTACGACTATATAAACTATAAGAGATACAAAAAAATTCATGTAACAAATAAAAGCTTTTCAATTTGTCTATATAAAAAGTTTTATAAATATTTTTGATAAGATAAATATTAAAGAGATATAAACAAAAATGTATTTTTGGCAAAAAATTTCAGTCCAAAATAGGATTTATTTTTATAAAGTGATTTTTGGTGGTTTTTTTTAATAAATCGTATATTTTATTTATTTAACTCTCAAATTACCTAAAATTTGCCAAAAAAAGAATCCAAAAATAAAAAAATAATAATTTTTAAATTTGTTCCAGAGGTAAACTTTAAGAAAGTCCTGAAAATTTGATTTTTTGATTATAAGTTGAAAAATATTGAATTTGGACAAAAATGCTATAAAACTTAAATTAAAGGTCCTTTAAAAATACATTATTTATGTCCCAGAAAGTTTGGTGTATTTTTTATAGTTTATAGGACGTTTTAAATTCAAAAAAAAAATCGTTACCTAATATCTGAAATTACACCTTTTCTCGATTTTTTAGCCCCCAATTTTGACTTCAGATTCGTGTTCAGCAAAAAAAAAATACTCCAAAAAATCCTAGTCTTAGCACACCACTTATATTTGTTATAGTACATATTTAAAAATAGGGCAGCTCACCTACAAGTAGGACACCTCTCACACTTGGGCCAACAATTGTTACAAATAACGTGACTGTTTATGCACATGAATATTGGAGATGCAGCATAATTTAGACAAACCGGACAGAGAAATTCCTTTAACACTTCAGTTTCAATATTTGCCACACTTCCTGTTTTACGCCTATCAACCTAAAAATATTTTTAGTTTTTTTTTGTATAAATTAATGTATATAAAATAAAGATCAACAATACCTATTACGTGTAGAAAAATTTATTTAGCAACTTCTATATGTGCCACACATTCTGTTCTAGGCTGTTTAACCTAATAAAATATTTTTTTAAATATTTGATATATCAAATAAATAAGCAATACATATTGAGTTTATAAAAGCTTGTCACAAAAAATTATTGTTTTAAAATATTTCTTATTTGAGCAAGCACCGTTTGTTTTATTAACCTAAATCGACAAGCGTAGTCTGCACGGCCTATCCCCATCCCTTTGAAACAATCCAATTTTAAAAAATAGCCTGTAATAAATATTAAAAAATACACCAGCACACAAAAAAAAGAAGTGGTCTGTACATTTGACCAGACCCATCTATCTACATGTATTTTAATGCGCTGAATCCAAATCGGAGGTCTGTTTGGCCAATACACCCTTAAAATTTTGAATAAATTGCAAAAAAACTGCTTAAAATGGCCAAATTTCGAAAAACTGCAATTATGAAAACAAATTTATTTTTTATTGAACTTAATCAAGTAAGTTTATAATTTTGTTTTTTAATATGCTGGAATAATTTTGAGTAGTTTACGAAAAACTGCTAAAAATGCATCAAAATTAAAAAAAAAATACATTTATGAAAATAGAGCAACATTTTTTAAACAAAATCATGTATTTTCTTCTAACGCTGAAAATGGCTGAAAATTGTGAAAAATTTCAGGTATTACGGCAATAAGTGATACTAAATTAAAAGAAGGGATTTTCGATGAATCACAAATTCGGAGGGTATTTGAAGACGAAAATTTCATCGAAAAAATAAACTAAAGTGAGGAAGCGGCTTGGCAAAATTGTAAAAATGTTTCTCAGATCCCTTTGGAAACCTTGAAGACTATAGTAAAAAACAAGAACGTCTCCATCAAGATATAAGTGAAAAGGGAGTCGGTATTAAGGAAGGTGGAATGTCAACATAATGGCTGATTTTTGCTGGATACTAAAGAGAGCAATACCAATAGAAAATAGAAAACGAAAGAGAATCCCGCTGCATAGGACATTCGAGGAAAAAAGGGTTCGATACAAGCGAAGAAGAGTTTAAATCAATGAAGGTCGTTCTTGCATCTCTTTCATCATCGACAGAAAAAAAAACGTGATTCAGATAAGCAAAAATCATGTCAATGATAGATTTAGTTTAATTCTTATTATACTATTCTTTGCGATTCCCGATTTTTACATTTTATTCAGAATCTATAATAATCATCAAAATATTTAGATTTTGAGTTTAAATTATTTACATCAAAATATATTAGAAATTAACTTGATCAAGATAAAAAAAAAATATTTTTTATAACTGCAATTTTTTGCAATGTTTAGCCATTTTCAGCGTTATTCGCATTTTCCTCAAAATTTTGAGTGTGTACAGCCAAAGGGACTTTAGATTTGGATTCAGCGTATCGAAATACATAGAAAAAACATACTTGATCGGGTTTAATTAAAAAAAAATAGTTTTCATAAATGCAATTTTTCCTAATTAAGATATAGTTTTTCGCAATTTACTCAAAATTTTGAGGGTGTATGGGCCGAATGAACCTTGGATTTGGATTCAGCGCATTAAAATACATATAGATGGTCAAATGTACAGACCACTTTTTTGTGTGTGCCAGTAATATTATTTTATAAGTAAAAAACCCATTTTTATGTTTTTAACCTAAAATTATAACAAAAATCAAAAACGGAAAGTTTTGTACATACAAGCCAATTAGTAAAATCGGATAATTCTTACATTATGTAAGGTACTTGGATATTAACAATATTAGGTATCATGTAAGGCATGTAAGTTTATGTATTGTTTCTGTACATAAACTTACAAATACGGCATAAATAAAATAAAAAAAGTTTGTTATTAAGCTTAAGATATAGACAATATGCGCGACTGATGAAGCTGCAGCAATAGTTAAAAAATTTTAAAGGCATCAATCAAATAATAGAACACAGTTTTCAAACGCCCGCTGTGTATCTTATTGCCCAATTTTTTTTCTTGGTGACGCTTCAGAATTACTAGAAATAAGTTTTATTATTGAAATCATATGCGAGATTTACAATTTTTATAATCGCAAAGATTTAACAATTTTAAAAATATTACCAGAAAATAATTAAAAAAAATTGAAGCCTGTACTAAATATTGTAAGATTCGATTGGTTAAAAGGCATAAGTATTACTGTAGACTCTCTAGATTATAGCCTAGATACAGTAAAACAGTAAAGCCACGTTCCTTTATGCTCAAATTTATACTTTTAAATTTTTGCTTGTTACTAACATAATAATATGTAAAAGGACACTAAAAACACCAAAAGAAAAATTATAAGAAAGTTATGCCTTAAAGTTTAATAAAATTTTTAATGAAACAATGGAGACTGTCAAAGTTTTTAAAGCCAAACAAAATACAGGATAAGATTTTTTTAAATTAAACTAGTAGTAGAGTTTTACAAGGGAGTCTCTACTAATGTAACCATTACTAACGAGGATAAAACACGGTGTAGCTGTTTTGGCTGGACTCATAACTATGTATTTAGTTAAATGCTTTGTAATTTGCAATCAGAGAAAAGCTGTAAAAATTCCTGCAAAAATATTGTCATTTAGGACGGCGGATTTTTTTAAAACGAAATAAAGAATATTTGGGTTTGTAAAAGATGCCTTTTTGCCGACCTCTATCCATCTGCCAACTAAATCAAAATTTTTTAAATAAAATATATTATGTAAATAAAAGTATTGCAAATCTGTTGCCCCAAAAATGATAGTCGTTGATATGGTTAAAAAGAAATTAATAATTTTTAATACTCCCTGTATAATATCATTTACTATTTTTATTCTATATGGCAGAACCAATATACCACTTTTTTTCTTCGATTTTGTTAATAAAGCATTTGAAAATTATTAAAATTTAAAATTAAAGTCATTATTTATATATTTTAGAATAAAATTAAACAAAAAATTGCTATTTTAGTATTGTCATGTAAAATAATAAAAAAACGAAATGACATTGTACATAGTGTATCAAAAGTGTATTTTATTTTTTAATAAATCACAGCCTTAACCATAATTTTTAGGCAACCCTTTCGCGATACTTTTATTTACAAACTATATTGGTTTTCGGATAGGTATAGGTCGCCTCTAATTCGGATTCCGTGGGTCTAAGTTGGAAGAATAAGTGATAGATAAAAGGGAAGGAGTAAAGTCTGGCAACCGTATCTGTGACAGTGCGGCGTCGGTAAGGGGAAGGAAGTTGTAAACCAAACATGGCGTACTTCATTCATAAAAAGTACAGTGGCGTGCGGATTTTCCAAAAGTTCAGGAATATTTTGTAATTTGTTTAAATAAAATAATGTGTACAGTATACATTTATGTTTTATTTAAAATATATTTTAAATGTATGGTCGTCAAAAAAATAAAGGCATTTAAAGACCGTCAGTAACAATTTTACAAAATATTTCATGGAAAGTTAAAAATGCAGAAAAACGTCATCATCTAATCGGTTTTTTTTTATTTGTTTACCTCTAAGATAGGCGGTATTTTTAATTTTTGGTAATATATTAAAATGAGGAAACGTCGTTCTACGTTTCCTGTAGTATTAATATTGCAATTTTTGATAAATGACAAAGAAATTTATAAAATAAAAACTTACTAAGTAAGCATTACTATTACTATAATGTTAAATCATTATCTACCCATGTCTCGTCCAAATAAATAATATTTCGCCCTTCTTGGCGATATTTTCTTATTTCATGTATATATTTGTACCTCCAATGTAATATATTAGGACGCTCCATTAATTTTTTTTTAAATTTTGAAATTTACGCCAAAAAAAAAACCATTTGTTATTAGTAACGTCCTAAGTGTTTCCCTAGAATATGAAAAATTTAAATCTTCTCGCAATTTTTGCAACAATTTTCTACTTCCAATAACACTAGAATCTTGGACTTCCATTGTCTTTATTTGTTAATTGTTACACAACGTTTCGGTTAGTGATGTATCTCCAACCGTTTTCAAGTGATAACTTGAAAACACAGTTATCACTTGAAAACGGTTGGAGATATATCACTAACCGAAACGTTGTGTAACAATTAACAAATAAAGACAATGGAAGTCCAAGATTCTAGTGTTATTGAAACCATTACATTGTCTAACAATTTTCTACTTGTCGGGACAACTTTAAATTTAAGATAAAACCTATTTATCATATGTCTTATCACTTGAAAATCAAAATTTGTATTCTTCTCGACAAGAGAAAGACGTCGTCGCTTTTTTTAGGACTGGATAACATTTGATTGGAGTTATTTTCCAACCGTTCCTTATCTTCTTTATTAATTTTTCGTACAGTTGATACGGCAACTCCGGTGTAAAGAGATACGC
Source organism: Listronotus oregonensis (assembly GCA_019359885.1). Taxonomy (NCBI): domain Eukaryota; kingdom Metazoa; phylum Arthropoda; class Insecta; order Coleoptera; family Curculionidae; genus Listronotus; species Listronotus oregonensis. Next base: position 142,516 of record JAHBCN010000042.1, read on the forward strand.
GATCAAGTTTACGATTAAGTGGCAATTTTAAAGAATTGCTTGCGGCTTCTTCATCGCAAGCCCTATTAACAAAATTAAACAAAAATAAAATGGACAAAAGTATATTTAAAAGTAGCTTTTATTTAATTTATGAAAAGCTGTATGCTTTATTCTGTGTATAACAGTGTTAGTTCTGAAATAAAAGCGTATTACTCAGTCTTTATTTACTGACAAGCGGGTTGCCTAATCACCCGAGACTTGCCCGCTTTCTTTGTTATTGCTAACAGCTCAATGAAAATAATAATTTTTTCATATTTTTGACGTAAAAAATGGTATAAAGACGAATAAAGACCCTCTTCGTAAAAAATGTTGCAAACAGATGACTTGCAAACTTTAGTTGCCGCTACATATTATAAAGCATTCTTTTTCGTATATTTAATGTTTAAACCCAATAGAAAAAACATGATTACTGTTTTATAAGATTATTACTTACCTATAAACATTTGCTATTACTTCTTTTGTTTGTCCATGTAGTGTCTTTCCGCAAGTAAATTTGTTCATTTAAAAAAAAATAGTAATACTATTGAAATACTATTTAAAAATCAAATAAGAACTAAAAAATGTATATACAAGGTAGAAAAACAAAACACAACAAAACAAGCAAAATTACATAACACCAAATTTAACACTTAGAAATAAGGATAAAACCTTCGACCTCCGACACTGAATGTTTAAATGTTCGACATTCCAAGAGAGGAACCACAAACAGCGCAAACACTTCCAATCACAAGTAAATTTACCCCATAGAAACAAAACATGTGACAAGCTCCACCAACCAGGTTTGTTTACTTCGCAACTGGACAAACCTTTTGTTTGATGTTGCCAGTTTAGACAAAATCGATAAGGTCTTTGGAAAATAATTACCTAATAACATAATATTCCTTAGTAAAACAAAATAGATATTAAATAAAAATTAAAGTATATAACAACCACATTTAATTCTCAGCTTTTTTTAAATATTTTATTTTGTTATTGTAAAAAAAAATATTTTAACATTAAAATTACTACTTGAGTATATAGTAGTAAGTACTATTGCTTTCTCGTAGTTAAACACACACATATATTCGTTCGAAATAGTTTAAATTCCTTTCGCTGCTACAGTTAAGTTTGTCAGATTATACCTGCATACAATCATAATTTCCGTTCCCATCATTACCTACATATTGAATTGTTTTACCATCTTTGTAAATAGTAAATTTAAAACAAACAAATTAAAATTGATTTTTGTAAATATAGACACACTACGACATTCGCAGAGCAAAGCACATTTTTTACCGATTTCGAGTTTTTACTCAAAAATAAAGCTTTTTATATCAAAACATAAACCTTACAAAATCCTCTAAAAGTTCCTTTAAAATAGCTGTTTATGGTACTAGTGTGTTATTATACATATAAGTCACGCGAGAAAAGTTTAGCCCTCGAGGCCGTAGGCTATTTTTGGTCCTCAAACATTTTCATATTTTTTAGGTTTCTTGTAATCAAGGTTTTCTGTATAAAATATAATTATTATAATTTTTTGATTTCAGGTGGTATTGATACTAGGCGTTTCTGGTGCCTGTCGATGCGACGAATTGACAAAGTCGCCAATAAGAAACATCGAGGACAAAGGACAATACCTTATTATTCAAATCCTTGAAACAAAAACCAATAAATCAAGATGCTTTACCATTTTAAACGAACAATTTACGGTAAACCCGATTGAGCTAGTATTTAAAATTACGACCAAAAAATGTACCCACCTACAGATTTTTTTTTATCAGAAAGGAAAGTGTACTTCTCATTGTGTTGGTATAAATAAAATTTCTAAAATACCAAATGCTGTGGCAAAATTTGTGGGGTTGCCTCCTGGCCAATGCCCTCATAACTTTCAAACGCCATGGTGGATGGAAATCATCCACCGTGGCTGAAAGCTATGTTGAAGAATCAATTTTAAACAAAATCGAAAGGGCAAAAAAAGTACAGGGTAAGCAATCTCAAGCTGTCGATAATGCAGGGAAAAGCATAATTTCTATGAATGTTCCCGAAAAAAGTGTTACCGATGCTGATGCTAATCTTCGGTAATTTCACAATCAATGTAAACATTAGTATTAACAACAAGCAGTAGCACATAAGTTTAGTAATAGTATAGTGTAGTAGTAGCAAAAACTAATGTTGTTTTGATTGTAATATTGAATTCGTTTGACATGGTGTTTTGGAGCCTGTTTTATATGATTTTAAGTAACAAAGCAATGTTTAAAGCACTATGTATTGGACTGATTTTAAGGCATTGGGCTAGTAAACTTTATAACTCACTAGTGAGATAAAATCTATAACTCACTACTTTATCTCACTAGTGAGTTATGGTCACTTTATTCGTCTAAATTTAGATCTATAATAGACGTATAATGTAACAGTTTTGGATAAAAGCATTATTAAATAGAATTTGTCACAGTTAAAGTTTTTGTTTATGAATAATTTATACTTTATTATTGCAAACTATTAATTAAGCCTAGAAATGTATTACACGCCATTGCAACTCGCCCTTTTTTTATTAATAGTGCCCAGCTATCCCATGTACCGAACACACTCTACCATATAATATATACATATATAAATTGGAATTACTGCAATAATATTTTATTAAATACATATTCAATATTTATGACAAACTCACCCATCTAAATAAATTGGGAAAATCACTAGATTTAGCCATTATATTTGCAAGAAATTTACTACCTTAAACAACACTAACTGCTGTAGTATCACGAAAGTACCTGAGTCAAGGAAGTATTAAGCTGCAAAAGGGCAAAATTTTGTTTGTGTACCATCCCATGTAAAAGGAGGTGGTAAGTTTGGGGTACCCGTACCTAATGGATTTCTAATAATCATGAAAAAGTTAAAACATTTATTTAATAAGGCGATTTAATGATTTTTTTTAAAAAGAAAATAATAAAAACTATTAAATATCTATAATTTTTGATGCTTTGACTTAATTTAAATAATATAGTTTTTATTAATAATCATTGGACCAAAGATTTAATTAAGTTAAAAAACTTTTAATAACTTTAGTCTGAAAATAGTATTAAGTACCCCTAATAAATATAACAACTTTTCTTTAAAAATAATTTTACATTAAAAACTCTTAAAATAATGACCCAAAAGTCTAACGGCCGAGTGATGAACGCGTTGTTAAACTTAGCAATGGACTTAACAATGAGTTAAACTTAACAAAAAGGTAAAAATGAACACTCTTGGCAACGGGGTATAACTTAAATGTTAACTATTTGTCAAAAAATAATTTTGTTAGGGATTTTGCATTCAAAATTCCGAACTAAACTCTTTCTTGTTATCTAGTTGCCATGAAATGCTTATAAATGTGCTATGATGTCAAGTTTTTTTTATTTTTACTCTTTGTTAAATTTAACAATTGTTAAGTCCATTGCTAACTTTAACAAGGCGATATATCTTCGAAATTTGATTTGTTGTTATCTAAAAGAGATATCTAAAGATGCAAATTTTAAGTGTTGTTTAATTGGGATTTGTTTTCTTATTGTGACTTTATTTAAGTCAATACCAATTTAAGAGACAGCAAGGCATTATTAAAAAAAAAAATAACCGCAGGTGTGTACATAACATCTTATTGGACCTGCACCTTTGCTAAATAAATTTAAGGATTCAGGGGCTTAAATTGACTTTAAGTTTTTTTTTTGTTTATGCCCACGATTTTCGCAACAAAGCTTTAATATACAGTTTAGCCTACATTAAGCATTTACATTCTATTTTTTAAACTATTTAAATGTCTAAAGAGCCCAAACTTTAAGGACACGCAAATTATGTTTTTGAGGATTTTGGTAAATTGAATTTTTTATAAAATATTTTCTAAGTTTTCTTGTTACATGATACTACCTAGTTCAGTTCTGATTCCAGGACATAGACCTGGGCATACACAAGGTCTATATGGCTGATTCATTTAAGAAATATTAGTTGTTAAATAAACTCGTAAGAACAATATAGAACATATCTACATTTTTTTCACTCCCAAAATGAACCCTAACTGTCTAAAAGGTTTTACCGTAGGGGTAATATATCCTAATTAGATTTTATGCACTATTTTGTGAACGGTAAAGATCTTCTTTATGGATGTAGGTATATACCTAAAAATTATGTTCGCACTTAAAAAAGCCAAAACTGAATGTTTAGTTGTGGGAAAATTAAAAACCACGTTTACCGATGTTGCCTATAACGATCAACTATTGTTTGGTTAACTATTTTGTTACCATAGATATACACATTATTACGGTACTGAAATAAAAAAGAAATGTAGTGTGGGCTAAGAAATATTGGAAAAATATATATTTTCACCTAATTTTAAAATATGATTATATAAAGCTTACGTACTTGGTACGAAGGGGCCAGCTTTGTAGGTAACCAATATCCTTTCCTCCAGTTTGTAATACCCAGTATATAAATTTATTTTTTTCGGTTTAAAAAAAAAAAAACTTTTATCTCTTTTGTGATTTGGGTTTATTATTTTTTTACGAAAAACCGGAAGTTTTTCTAACTTACGCGTTATTATTTAAAAGGGTCCCATAAGCAGACACAAAATTTTAAACCTTAACTTTCCGAAGAGAAGGCAGAATTAGATTTTTTGTATAACTGGAGAAAAGAGATGTCTCTTCATAATAGTATAGAATAACACGACAAGACAAATCTTAAATTTTATTAAAAAATGGCTATCGACTTTTAATTTTCTTCTTAAATTTTGTATATCATTTCTTTTTAGAAGAGGAGCGGGATGTGCCAGGTGGCAATGGGCGCCCAAAAGCCAAATGCACATTGCAAAAAAAAATTTTTGGTGGCTCCTTTTAAAAGGCGCAATTACAATACCTATATAGGCAATGGATTTTATTATTTTACATAACTATCATACTAAATTTAACTTTACATACTAACCTAATTATATCGCGATATGATTTCGGCAGTTTCGGCATGCGCGCGCCGCCACTGTAGTAAGCGTAGTTTTAAAATATTTTTTTATGCAATTAAACATTAATTAAAAAATTAAAAAAAAAATCTAGTATCATCTAGACACTCCAAAAATATGTTTCCGCGATAATAAAAGTGTATCACCATTTTTTAAAAAGTTATTCAATTGTTAATTAACAGTTCTTTGCGTGTATCTGTTGTCATAAAAGACGGTGTAAAAGTTCAAAATAATTATTCCATATTTTTTTTATTTCTTGGAGCCCTTTTTATTAACATACTCAACAAGATGACATTATAAAAGCTTATAAAAAAATATTTCAATTATGATTAACTTTTGAAGTAAAAAAAAAGTGAAAAATTTAAATATATATCATATATATATATATATATATATATATATATATATATATATATATATATATATATATATATATATATATATATATATATATATTATATATATTATATATTATATATATTTATGTTTTTTTATGAGTTTTATATTTATTTTATTTTTATATAAACAAATGATTAATTAAATATTTTAATATTTTTATTAATATGATTAAAAATCTTAAGAACAATATTATTTATATTGATTTTTTCATATTTATATTATTAAAATAAATAATTTAATCGTTTTTAAATCATAACTTATTTCTAATATAATGACAAAAATTATTAACAATGTATTCATTATTAAAAAAAAAAAAAAAAAAAAAAAAAAAAAAAAAAAAAAAAAAAAAAAAAAAAAAAAAAAAAAAAAAAAAAAAAAAAAAAAAAAAAAAAAAAAAAAAAAAAAAAAAAAAAAAAAAAAAAAAAAAAAAAAAAAAAAAAAAAAAAAAAAAAAAAAAAAAAAAAAAAAAAAAAAAAAAAAAAAAAAAAAAAAAAAAAAAATATTTTATTGTTATTTTCATATTTATATTATTAAAATAAATAATTGGGTAATCGTTTTTTTAAATCATAACTTCCATTTCTAAATATAATGACAAAAAAATTATTAACAATGTATTCATTATTTATTCAACATTTTGTTATAATTTTTTTTTTAATTTTTATATTTTTTTTCTAGAACATGAAGAAATATAAAAACAGCAACCTGCAAAAAGATAAAAAAAAACAAGATTTAAATTTTTCACTTTTTTTACAACAAAAGTTAATAATTAATAAAATTATTTTTTTTATATAAACTTTTATAATGTCCTCTTGTTAAGTATAATTTATAAAAGGAGCTCCAAGCAAAAAAAATTATAGATTAATTATTTAAACTTTTATACCACCCATCATGGCACTAGAGACCCGTAATAAACTGTTAATTAACAATTTTTAAAAAAATAGTTGAACAACTTTTATTATCACGGGATCATATTCTTTATAGTGACTAGATGACATCAGATTTTTTTTAAAGGTTTTAATTAATTATTTAGTTGCATACACAAATTATTTAAAAACTACGCTCACTACAGTGGCGGAGCGCGCATGCCGAAACTGCGGCGCCAAAGCCGTTTTTCAACTTAAAATTAAAATTATAAATATTGGAGCTACAATTTTGGAAATAAAGAACTTTTTTACTAAAATTTTCTGCTCTTTTAGAAACCTTAATGCTAGTTAAGCTATTACTTATACTTTTTGAGATTTTGCCAAAAAGCTAGACGGTTATTTTTTTAAAAATGTCCTCTTGTTAAGTATAATTTATAAAAGGGGCTCCAAGCAAAAAAAAATTATAGATTAATTATTTAAACTTTTATACCACCCATCATGGCACTAGAGACCCGTAAAAAACTGTTAATTAACAATTTTTAAAAAATAGTTGAACAACTTTTATTATCATACGGGATCATATTCTTTATAGTGACTAGATGACATCAGATTTTTTTAAAGGTTTTAATTAATTATTTAGTTGCATACACAAATTATTTAAAAACTACGCTCACTACAGTGGCGGAGCGCGCATGCCGAAACTGCGGCGCCAAAGCCGTTTTTCAACTTAAAATTAAAATTATAAATATTGGAGCTACAATTTTGGAAATAAAAAACTTTTTTACTAAAATTTCCTGCTCTTTTAGAAACCTTAATGCTAGTTAAGCTATTACTTATACTTTTTGAGATTTTGCCAAAAAGCTAGACGGTTATTTTTTTAAAGGTGTTTGTTAATAACAATTGTATTTTTTTGCAGGAAAAATAAAAAATACGTCTTTTTTAGATGCCATTCCTGATCGTCTAAACCATCAACCATATTTTTAGGAGGCTTGTAACTAATTTTCGCAGGAAATCAACTTCTCTACTCGACTATTGTATGTACAGGGTGTCCTATTTTCGTGTGTTTTACGGGGTTTCTCGCTTATGAGTGAAGTTACAAAGATGCGCTTTTCGCGAGACAGTGCTACTTTTTTGTCAAACGAAAGATGCCGCAAACAGATTTGTCCTAGCCCCCTTAGTTTCTTCGCCACAGGGTGATTTTAAAAAAGTTGTATCTCTCGTATCTCAGGTATCCGATAACTTATCGAAAAGATAAAAACGGGACCTTATAGAACTTTTTACGCAGAATACAGTGGCGTACTTAAATTTTTTCTCGGATTTATTTTCTTTAAGATATTGGCCAAAGTTGCACTTTTTTAAATGGAACACCCCGTATACTTTTTCGTCATATTATTTGCCACACTGAGAGCTTTATAAAAATATAATATAGTCGAAACTTATTTTCATAAACAGCATGAAAACATGCAATTATTTACTTTTTAACATAGGCGGCTTTGGTTTAAATTAATGACAGTCAAATTAATCAAATGATTGCTATTGAATTTTTTAATGCTAGTTCCTAGACTATCGTTATCATTTATCTAAAAAATATGTCACAAAACCAAAATTTTGAACATTTTGAAAAGTATGCTATGAATAGATGTTTCATATTATCCAACGAAGACGTCGATGAGGCGGCGGAGCTTTATCTAAATAGGTACGTTAGAAGAACGAATAATATTTTTTTCAAATTTGACTTTTTTCTCGATTTCTATATAGATATCCTGAGAGAAGACAGCCGGATAGGCGCATATTTCGTAGAATACAAAACAATCTAATTCAATATGGGTTATTTAATAAATCTAGGCCGAAGAATTATAGTAAAGATAATGAAGTAGCTGAAATAAATGTTTTGGCATCAGTTGAAAATACCCCAGGGACATCTTGCAGGCAAAAAAAAGAAAATATCGGAATATCCAAAATAAAAGTCGAAAAAATATTGAAACGACATAAATTCAAACCTTACAAGTATAAACTTGTGCACAATCTTCATCCTGGCGATCCTGAGCGGAGAGTGGAGTTTTGTAACTGGTTTCTTAATATGTGTGAAAGGCAGAATAATTTTGAAAGAAAGATCATTTGGTCGGACAAAGCCCATTTTACCAGTGCGGGTATCCTCAATAGGAATAACTCAAGTTTTTGGAGCCAGGAAAATGAACACGTTATTTTTCCCAGGGAACACCAGGAAAGGTTTGGATTCAATGTTTCTTGTTTCATTTTGGGAAGAAGAATTGAATATTGTATTTACCAAGTAAATTTGAATTCTGATAGATACATACAAATCCGTCAAGAAAAAGCAATGACTATTATGGAAGATACTCCCTTGGTTCAAGTAAATGACATCTATTTCTAACAAGATGGAGCTCAGGCTCACAACTCTCACGTGATACAACACTGGTTGGAACAGCACTTTCCTAACGATTTATAGCCACGCACGGACCTATTCGATGGCCACCACGGTCTCCGTACCTCTCAGTTTTAGATTATTTTTTGTGGGGATATTTAGAAGGTAAAATATACTCAAGGAAGTATGAAACAATTGAGGAATTAAGAAAGGCTACGGAAAACGCCTTTAGAGAGTTGCAAGCCCGCTCTTTCATATTTGAAAATGCTTTAAGAAGACTACAGACGCTATGCCAACAATGCATGAGACATCATGGTCACCAATTCGAACAGTATTTATAAAATTAGTAGTTAAGTTTGTTTTTTAAGGCTAAGAACAATTCTAGCGTAAAATTGTTATTTTTATCCATTAGGTTGTTTTGTTAATAAATGTTCATATTACTAGAATATTTTTTGGTGCGAGAAGGCATTTGACGTTGATTAATTTGACTGTCATCAATTTAAACCAAAGCCGCCAATGTTAAAAAGTAAGTAATTGCATGTTTTTATGCTGTTTATAAAAATAAGTTTCGACTATATTATATTTTTAGAAAGCTCTCAGTGTGGAAAATAATATGACGAAAAAATATACGGGGTGTCTATTTAAAAAAGTGCAACTTTGGCTAATATCTCAAAGAAAGTAAATCCGAGAAAAAATTTCAAGTACGCCACTGTATTCTGCGTAAAAAGTTCTATAAGGGCCCGTTTTTATCTTTTCGATAAGTTATCAGATACCTGAGATACGAGGGATACAACTTTTTTAAAATCACCCTGTAGCGAAGAAACTAAGGGGGCTAGGACAAATCTGTTTGCGGCATCTTTCGTTTGACAAAAAAGTAGCACTGTGTCGCGAAACCGCATCTTTGTAACTTCACTCATAAGCGAGAAACTATTCAACACCGGTGAATGTCAAAAATAAAAAAAACTAAACGACGTTTTACCAAAACTAACAGCAACTAACCACAACCAAAAAAATATATTAGTTTTAACCAGAACGCACCAAAGTTGTTAGTTTTGGTTAGTTTTCGTTCAGTTTTTTTTAATATTTGACATTCACCGGTGAATGTCGACATTCAACCTTTCTCGGTCTTTTACAGTAACATATATTTATACAACCATTTTCATATTATTACTTATCACAGGGTGCAAAACGTAGAATTTTGTTACATTAATTTTATAAAATACCTATAATATTTTTTTACTTTTATCCAAATTTCAATGGTAAGTTGTGAAAGGGCTTTACCCTATTTATGTATTTTATTCGAAGACCAGACTAACCCAACTAAAAAAGTAATCTTTAGATATCGATAAAACTAAGTCAGTAAAAAATACATACCGTGTTTGTCCAAAGTTAATTTAGTGTGTTAGTGACTATGTGTAGGTAGTATACCTATACGTTAATTTATAAGTTTAGTACATATAATTTTATGTAATTTGTGTTTTAAAACATTTTACTGTTTAGTTTTAAAAAATAATTTTGTGTAAGTGTTTGTGCTCCATAACGTAACCACAGCTAAAAATTATATTTAAAGGGGGTAAGTCTCAAGCACACTTCCCGTCACAAAATTTCACCACCTATAATTTTCGATTAAATTTGATGATTAACATTTTTTTTTTGTTATCCTAATTTGCAAGATTTTTTAACAGTTTGTAGGTACATGTATTAACATTTATTTCTAATTAGGCTGGATCCACACTATAAAGTCGATCACGGTTGGTTCGCGGTCTGATTTTGGACTGATAAGATCTAATCATGTTTACATTAGACAATCTGACTCAGTTTATGATCATAATTAATAATAAAATAAACGTTAAAGTATTTAATTGCTTGTAATATTCGCTGCCGAAAAATGTTATTGAACTTTTCGATTGAAGAAGTTGCTGCTACATCTTTTATTGTTTATTTAAAAATTGATAATAATTCCTTTTATAAAATTACTAATAATTTATTAAATTTGTATCATTTGCAACTGTAATAAAATTCGGTTAATACTACTATTCTTATGTTATTTGTAAATATCATTTTAAAAATAAATTATTTATGCAAAAATTACCTTTTTCAAAAGTCCACACAGACATCATCATTACTTAGAATTAACTCTAATAATCATTTTTTTAAATTATTTAACAACAATTTTATAAACTCTTTTAAAGTACATTAATTACATTTAATGCAATTGTCGCTTTAACGAGTAGTAGCTGACTGAACCGGGAACAAAAGAGCATTCATACTAACGATACATGTCGTGACAAGTTCGATATCTCCCAAACAAACTTTCTTCAAGACCGATCGTGATTGGAATGGGATTCGACAAGAACTTTACTGTTACGGATAGTATGAATGCACACATTGTTTTTTAATAAATAATATTTTACCAGACCGAGATCGGACCGCGAACGAACCGTGATCGTTAGTGTGGCTCCAGCCTTATTCTGGCAATATTTAATTTTTGTTGAGATGGTATTATAACTGGGTGAACTAAAATATTGTATTTTAACCTAACTTTACACAGGGTGGAAAATTGAAGTAGCTAATTTTGCTTAAAAGTCATTTGTATATTATTGGAGGAATCACTAATTTTTTTTTAAAATTCAATTACCTATTTTCTTGTAAGAGCTGCGCTGCATCAGCTGCAGTAGTAGATCTCGTTCTGTCAGATCCTTGCCGGGTTTAGCAAAATTTTCGGTCTCCAAAGACCTATCTTCAATATCTCAAATTTTCTCATATTTCCTCTCTGGAATAAAATTCATCTCCTGATTGTATTTTTGCTCGTATTTTTGTAGAAAATTAATACACATTTTGATTCTTCTAAAATCTTTGTAGTAGCATAAACATACATGAACAGGTTCTGGTTAATAATATCAAAAAAAAATTATTACGTCTACCTTTGATCTGATTGGCCAGCATGACACATCCACCTAAATTCTTCGATATAAACATTTTAGATTGAGAAAAACAAAAAAAATAATTCTTTATTTTTAGCGATTATCACATTGGATGGAAAATAGGTTTTAATTTGTTGAGAGTGGAACTTGAATAAAATCATGCATCATTCTTCATAATAATAACAAAAAAAAACTTATATTTTAATCTCTTTTTTGGGAATTTTTGAACTAAATTTTTAAATAAAATAAAATGGTTTATTTAATTTTAAATCCATTTTTTATATATATTTAACTACATCAAAAAAACATTTTTTTAGTTTCAGTTTAATTTTTATTAGATTTATATTTACAAGCTTAGATATTATAATAATCATGTATAATTAAAAACTAATTTAGTAAACATTGTTTATTTAAAAAAATCATATAATAAAATTTATATTATAATTTCCTTACATTTTTTTTAAATTTGTAATATTATACCAAATATTTACAAACCAATTACCAAAAAAAAAATTAGTCCAAAGATACTTAAATATTATTATAAAATTATATTTGATAGGCAAACAAAATTTAATAAGAAATGTATTATTATAATTTTTTTAAATATTTAATAAGTGGTTTAAGTACTTTTAGGTTAAATAGAAATTTGAATACCAATAAAAACTGTTCAGAAAACAACTTCAGGACCTACCTAATCCAACAATGATCAAAATCCCTAAAAAGTCAAACTTAACGGTAAGTAAATCTTTTATTTAAATGGCTAAGAGTCCACTTAAACCAAAAAAAAAACTTTGCATTATAGTATAGAATCATAAATTAATTATTATAAAATATCTATTTTCTCTCTTCATTTTATTTTTTTCTTAATTATTATTATATATAAATTAGGATGTACCAAAATGGGCTTGAATAGCTAAAAACAGTATTATTAATAAACATACAAACTGATTTATTTTGGAAACTTTTTTTATTCTACTGGGTTTAATTATAAAACAAAAATTAAGACATTTTTTTATGTACAGGGTGTCCAGATGCAGGGTATCTCCCTTATTAGTAAATATAGATCGTTGCGGTTTAGATAATACCGCGCTACTTTTCTAAGAAACAAAAGATGCCATATACCAAAGTTTCATAGCCCTCTTAATTTAAGAAATACAGGGTAAAATTGACAAAGTTGCATTTTTGGGCACCTTCCTTATCTTAGCAACCATGTATCCCATTTAAAAAGTAAAAACGGATTATTATAGATTTTTTTTAATGGAATCCAGTGGAATAGTCAACTGTTTTATAGATTACGTATTTTTTTAGATATAAACTTAACTATTTTTTTAATAAACCACCTTATACCGGGTAACACAGCGGACATGTAGTAGCCCATAAATTTTTTATTTATAAAAATCATTTTTAAAATTTGGATGATGCACCTGTCAGAAGGAAACGCTTTTAACGACTAAATACTACCAATTTTTACACTTCAGGTTTAACCGAAAGTAACCCTAAATTTAAAATTTCAAATAGCACCCTGTATATAGTGTTGTAGCCTGATCTGATCCGCCATTAACTTCTCTTTTTAACTATGTGTCACACTTGCCATTTTATTTCAAAATGGCTGCCAAAATCGATTTTTTTCCCAAAACTTCATTAGCCCATGACGTAACAATTACAAATTATCAGCAAGTAAAAGGCATTAAGATGTAAAGAATTAGGCGTTAAAATATTTGTAAATTTGTTACTTTTTATCTAACACAGCTGACCTTTTTACCAAAATCGCAAAATAATACATATCTACATTGATTCGCAAATCCTTATAATAAGTATAGGTACAGGTAACAATAATGCGAAAAGTAGGCAGTGTAATACCCCAGCATAGGGATAACAAAAATGTTAAACATATCAAGAGATTCATAAAATAAAGAGGCAATTTTTAGGTACAAATCAAAGAAATTTAATTAATAATTAAACCTATAACACAAAGGTGATCTAAACAATTATCATAGAGAATGTGTTTTAAAATATATATATATATATATATATATATATATATATATATATATATATATATATATATATATATATATATATATATATATATATATATATATATTTAATATTAAATTTATAATTAAAGTAGTTCAATTTAATACTATTCTATTATTATTGAAATGATTTTTTGGTTTTTATAATTTAATGAATAAAAATTCAATTTTATTTTGAATTTTAACAATTATTAAGTTAAAAAATATTGTTATTTTAAAACCTCTTAACCTCTATTCCTAAAATCTTTTATGTAATAGGTTAGATATACTCAAAATTTAGCAAAATCACAAATATTTTTACACCTTATTCTTTAGGCCTTAAGGCCTTTTACATGCTGATAATTTGTAATTGTTACATCATAACCTACTAAAATTTTGGAATAAAAATCGATTTTGGCAGCCATTTTAAAATCAAATGATAAGTAGTGTGATACATTGTTAAAAAGATAACTTTGAGGCTAATCAGGTGGACTGTAAATATATACAGGGTGCTATTTAAAACTTTAAATTTAGGGCAACTTCGCAGGATGTTACAAAATATAGGCATGCGTTAAAAAAGTTTTAAAAAATGCAAATTTTCATGTTTTTGTTTTACAAGCCATTTTGTTATTCAATTAAAACTATTATTTTCGGTTTACAATAAACATGACATGCACCTATTTTTTAAGTTAAAAAAAGTAGCATACATGTAACCACTGCACAATATAGAAAATATTTGGACAATGTTAAAGTATATAACGCCTATATAGCCATTGGCTGTGTATACATTGCAATGGAAGTGCATATGCAGCATGTCTGCTTTTTTTTAAATTAAAATAGTATTTTTTCGTTAATAACAAAATGGCATGCAAAATAAAGTGACATTTTTTTGCAGTTTTAATTAAGGTATATAATACAAAGTGGATATGCAGGATGCATGTCATATGTGCTAAATAATTTTTTTATTAAAAAATGACTATTGAACAATATTTCATGAAGTTCAAGATTACCAAAATTTGCCAAAAATTTTTACCAGATGTTCCCGTAATTTTTCACCCTTACTCCGACGAGCGGTGCCTAACAATTTTTCCAGATCATTATTTTGACGAAAACTTAAATTCTTTTTATTAACATGCAATTGCGTTTCATTTAAATTTACCGCTTATTTTAACCTCAAACAACTCTTTTGACCATTAATGCAGTTGCAGGATGCATAATGGAAATGCGATTTCCATTATGACGTGTATGCTAGCAGCGGTCAAATATTTATTATCTTTCTTATCTTAGGACTAAATATCAACCCTTAAAATGGCATGCAGGACCAAATTATTGGACCTGATCTGACACCATCTCCTTACCTATTAGCTATTTTGCTAGTTTCTTAAAAACCTTTTTTAAAATAATTTAGTAGGTTAGGTAACCACAGCGTTGCATCATAGTGATTTCAATAAAAATTTTACGCCATCTTTAATTCTTATTTAAATTTATTAAATTATTTAGTGAAACCTTTATTCACAATTATTATTTTTCTTGGTGTATTCCATTTAAAAATTTAATTATAAAGTATAATAGAAAAATATAAAGGCAGCCTCAAATCTAACTGATTTATCTTTTTTTTGTCGCCGACAATTTACATTAAACTAAAAGCGGAGCCAGTATTTAGCAAATTTGAAAATTCATATTGTATTTTTAGAATAAAATTCTGTTAAAAGAGTAGACTATAATTAATCCCAAAGGGGATCATCTGCGGTTTCCCGCGTATAATACAAAAAGCAAAAAAGAAAAATCAGCAGAATTTACGCTGGGAAACAATAGCAAATTAGACATTTTTTAACAAGATTAATTTTTAAAACCAAATATAGTCTTTTTAAAACAGAATTAAATATTTTGACGAAAAAGAAATTTGAAATTATTGTAGCAGAATACTCTTATTATAAGATTTTAAATGTATCGCTAGTGTGGTGCTACATAAACAAAATATTGCTGTATTAAAGATCGGTGTCGAACTGCCTGTCTAGGGAAAAGAACAAATTTTCGATAGACTATTTTTTCTAAGTATTTTTGTAGCCATCTTTGTAATCAAAAAGTAGGTAAACTGCAAGGGTTAAAACTGTAAGTAAACACTAATAATGTTGTTCTCTAAAAATATTTAATGAAATCATGTCCCAATCATTGTAAAATTATTAACAACCCCTGGTGGTGGTGGTGCATCGCCGAGCGGAACATAGGAAATCCCATGTAAATTTTAAGGGGGTCAATTATTGGCTCCCCTGTACATTTTACAAAAGAAATATATGATAGCTTTTTGAAGAGACCAATCTGATAAGTCCTCGTGCCAAGTTTAAAAAAAATAAAAAAAAATTAATTAAATGTAATGGCAAAATTACCAAATTTTCGGTTCAGGTAAAACCAAACAGGCACCAGTAAAATGAATATTGTCCCTGACATGAGGAAAAGTGTCAATAAATCGGTGACAGTCAGTATTTGAAAAAATATATAAATTATTTAATCGACAAAAAAGTATCGATAGTTAAGTTGCATTACGCGGGAAACAGTTTTAGAGCAGTATCTGAAATGTTTTCAGTTTATTTCTTCACCAAACCCATTCCGTCTATTTTAACTATTAAACGTATTGTCAGTAAATTCGAGTCCAAACGTACCTTAATAAATAACTGTAAATGTTCAACTCAGGATATCGAAAATGGAGCCGAAGAAAGAGAAAACAGAGATCTTAATATTCTACTGAGTGTGGAGGAAAACAAAATGGTTAGTGCGAGGGTTCTTGAGCAAGAAGTAAATAATAAACATCATGCAACATCAAAAGTTGCAGGAAGGAGATGAAGAGCGAAGACTATCATTTTGTTTTGAAATGATGGGAAGGGCAAATAACGATGGGAATTGTTTAAGAAATATTTGTTTTACCGATGAAGGTACATTAACCCTCAACAATGAAACAATTGTTCAGATATGCCGGTATTGGAGCCAAGAAAATGAACATTGCTTAGTTCATACTTGGACACAATATCTCCAAAAAACAAATGTATTCGTGGGAATTATCGGACACCATATCATTGGACCCTATTTATGGACTATAACCTGACAGAAGAAACTTATTTTTACTTATTTAATAATCAAATTGGACCCACCTTGGAAGAAGTTGTTTGGGAAGATCAAATGATCTAGTACCAAATGGATGGGTGCTTCGCCCATAATGCCCGTATGATTAGAAACTACCTGGAAAATGCTTTTAACGGCAATATTATGAGTCCACGGTACCGGATACTTTGGCCAGCCGGGTCACCTGATATTTTACCGAATGACTTCTTTCTGCGGGGTCACTTAAAGAGTGTCATTTATAAAACGCTATTTCGTTAGAATGTTACAAAATTTCGCAATATCAACTTAGCAACGTTAGAAATGAATGTTATGATTGTTGGGATATTGTTTAGCTGTTAATGGGGGATTGTTTAAACATTTGATTAATTAATGTTTTTATGTAATTTTCTACTATTTTTAAAAAAGTTTTTTTATTTTTTGTATTTTATTTCACTTTATTTTTCCACACCTAGTAAAATATTAATAGTTCAGTTATCTTCGTTTTCGGATCTATTTTCGATCTTCAGAGTTAAACATTTACAATTATTTATTACGTCTTTGGATTCGAATTTACTGACAATACGTTTAATGGTTGAAATGGATCAGATAGGCTTGATGGAACTATTTCACTGGAGTGTATTACACCGGCAATGAAATCGGTATCCAGCTGAAAATATTGCTACCTGGACAAAACCAACACCATGGTATTTCAGCGACAATTTTTTGACATTGTCAAACTGATATTTTTTATTCATAATTTTTGAATTATCGGCAAAAAATGAGTTTAAACAATGAAAACAGATTTGGAAATAATTGATTTACTGAGATCGAAAAAGTAATTCATAACACGATCCCTTATAACACGGCGAAATCAAAAAAATCTGCTTGGGAACAATTTTCCCAATTTCTTGAGGAAAGAAATTACAATTTGGAAAAAGATACTTTGCCAGAAGATTTGGCAAAAATTTTAGAAGATTATGGGTATAACATAAAGAAAAGAAATGGAGAGGACTACAAAGAGTCTAGTATAAAATCCTTGTGGAATACAGTGGCACAGATGGTGCAAGAAAAATATTTCAAAGAATTTGGCAAAAAAGTGGATCCATTTCAGGACATAATATTTAAATCAGCTCAATTGGCACGAGATGCAAAGCGTCGGCAACTTCAGGCAAGGCCTAAAAAAAGGAAAGTGAGTTCAAAAGCATTTACCACTACAGATCTTTTTGAAATGGTCAAATGTTACGACGAGGACAATCCAGACGGATTACAAAAAATATTTTTCCACATTTGTTCCTTTGAACTTGCCTGGCGTGGCAACGAAGCCGTTAATTGTGAAATTCAGTATTTTCAAAAAGAACTGGACCTCAAGGGTAGGTAACTAAATAATTGTTATATTTATTTTGTTTGCTTAAAGATTAATTTTTTTAGGCAACTTCTCTGGAAGGGTTGAATATAATCCCATATTTTCGAAAACTTCCCAAGGAGGCTCTAAAAGTTTGACAAATAGTAAATGGCTAGTAAGAAATAGAGCCAATGAAAACCTGTGTCCAGTCAGGTTATATTTGAAATTAATGGAAAAAAGAGCAACTAATCCTCACTTGACCACAGAGCGATTGTTTTTAACTATACATTCCAACTGGAAAAAGGAGTATGGTACAAAAACATGCCTTTGGGCTTAGATACCTTATCAAAGTGGACAAAACAATCTGCTGAAAAAATTGGCTTAAATACAAAAAAAAAAATACCAATCATTCCCATCGATCTTCTGCAATCTCTACTTTAACAAAAAATGGAGTTGGTGATCAAGAAGCTATTAAGCTCACAGGACAATCTAGTACCAACTCTTTAAAACCATATCTTCAGCTGAATCCAAAGCACCGCCTAAATTTAATTAACAATTTGCGACAAAATAAGGAAAACGAAGCTTCGGCCTCTACGAGTACTCAGGTCCAGGTACAAACTCAATCTGCTGTGGTTGAAAAAAACAGCGCTCAAACTAATAATTATTATAATCGTACATTTTATATAAATAATTAGGTAGTTTTTAGTTTACTTTTTGATGGCAATTTTTTTTAAATAAAATAATTCTGTGTTCTGTTTATTTTCAAAATCTCCTTACGTGAAATAGTCATGACGAAAACCACTCGAAAAGAAATTATGTAGGCAAAATTGTTCTCAAGGTTTTATTCAAGTTTGTTGCTTTTCGGTAATTTCGCTCATGAAATTTTTTCAAAAATGTCATTCGCGAAAATGCCAAGCAACAAACTTTCATTCATACCTTTCGAATATTTTGCCGACAAAATATTTTCTCTTGTGATATATATGAAAATAAATTGAAAATATTTTAGATACTGCTATTGGTTTAATTAAATTCTAGTGTGATAATTTTTTTTTATGATCGATGTTATTAATTGTTATTATTTAAACTTTTTTGTTACATTACATAAAATGTTAAATATAAAAATAATGTTAACGTGTCTTTTACTTTCAATGTAATTGTTGTGAGATTGATGAAACGTAAAAAAACATTCCTTGTATTTGGCTGTACGTCAGATTTGACAAAGCCTTATAACAAATTGTTTGCTGGTGGCTGATGCCTCTTTGGTTTTACCTGAACAGAAAATTTGATAATTTTGCAATTACATTTAATTGAATAATTCAAGATTCGCTTATTAAAATTTTTTAAAACATGGCACGAGGATTTGTCAGACTAGTCTCATCAAAAAGTTATCTTACATTTTGTCTGTAAAATGTACAGGGGAGCCAATAATTAACCCCCTTAAAATATTTATTGGATTTCCTATGTTCCGCTCGGCGACGCTCCACCCGGTATTAAAAACTGCTTAAACCAAAAAACAACCTATTTCTACTATCTAGCTTTCGCCTACCTTTGAAGACTTCTTCAAAATAACTAAAATTTACAAAAAAAAAAACAAAACAAAAACTTTCCATTACGAATCCAACACACACTTAGGTTGTTATGATTTACAAAGTTATTTGCATTACATAAAACCAAAAAGTTTTTTATTTCTCTTTATGCAAATAGCCTCGGCACTACAGTCTTTTTAATCACCTAGAGTACAAGCTACAAATTTTGTAAGTCATAACTTCCTTACTGTAGGTTTGATTTGAACTGAGTTTAAGCCTTTTTTTTGACAACTTTTGTTACCTGAAGATGTCTAAACCATGAGCGAAAGCTGAACGGAAAAAATTAAAAGTTGAAACTGAGTGTCCAAAATCTTTACTGTTCCCTTAGTTACAATAAAATTTGAGTAGCTTCGCTAAGCCTTAAAGAAGTTTTAAAAAAGATTGTTTAATTAAAGATGTAGGTAATTAATTCTTGTAGTACTGAAACGTATATTCAAAACAGTAATATTGATTACAAAAAAGTCTAATTATTAATAAAATTTATTAGGTACTTTAAAATAAATCTGGTGTATATTATCCTTGATACAGTCTTTCAATGGTATTTTTAACTCCAAATTAATAGGTAAAATTTAATCTAGACTACTGATTCTACATTTCGTAAGCTTCTAGGCCTTACCGACTTCTGTGACAAAAAAACGTTTAAAATAATTTTACTTTAAACTGTAAATAATTAATACTCTGATGCCAGATTTGCGTTTAAAAACAATTTTAAGTTGTTTTTATGTTTTATTGTCCATATGCCTAAGTACATTATTTAAAGAAAATAAATAAACAGTTACAAAAAATTAAATCAAATAAAGCATCCATAAAAAGAAAAGGAGATGAGGGTTTAATTACATCGTTGGGACGTTTTTTTGCGAACAGGCATTACAATAATTAGACTAGACAAAAAGTTGCTTAAAAAATGTTTTAACTATTTAAAAAAATTGTAGAAAATAAAAGTATTAGCATTCTTCTTCTTCTTCTTCCCTGGGAGCCGTCTTGATTTACTACTGTAGGCAGCGCAGCCTCTTGGGCTTTTTGTGCCAAATCTCCCATTATCTTTTAAACCAATCCTCACATTAATCTTGTTCTTTTTACAATTTTGTATAAGTCCGAGACTGGTTGGTTGATATATTCCTGTGGGCCCATTTCCGTTTGCCCAAAGATTGCCTGTCTTTTGTGATTTGTTGCTTCACATTCGCACAGGATATGGTAGGCTGTTTCTTCCTCCTCGTCGCCCATTCTGCAGCTTGGGTCCCCATTGTATGAGCCTATCTTGTGTGGGTGTCCTTTTAGGTTATCGTGCCCTGTTAGCAACCCTACTGTTAAGCGCAGTCTTTTCCTACAGTTAGTTTTTCATTCGTTCTTTTGGATGGGCCCCTTATACAGGTTTTCTCATGGCTAATTCTACAGATGTTTTCCCAGTATTCCTCGTGTTTGTTTTTGATCCATTCCCTGGTTTGCTCCCGTGCTGCAGTTTGGTTAGTCCTAGGACAGGTTCTGGTCCAAAGTATGGTGTGGATAGTCCCTGTCTCGCTAGCTTATCCACTTTTTCGTTGCCTTCTTATTCCCGAATATCCTGGTACCCACAAGAGAGTTACTCTGTTGCGTTCTCCCAGTTCTTTTTGGCATTCCCATGTCAGCTTGAACGTTACCTTAGGCTTTACTAGTGCCCCCAGTGACGCTTGGTTGTCTGGTTTTATGCAGATCCGCTTGTTTTTATAAGCCCTTCTGTTATTTTCTTTTGCACAGTGCAGTAAAGCATATATTTCCGTTTAAAATACAGAACTGTGAGTTCCTAGTGGAATGGAGAATTGTGAATTTCTCATTTCACTGTACATGCCCGCTCCAGTTCCCTGCTCCGTTTTGGAACCATCCGTATACCAAATGATGTCTCCAACCGTGCCGGGGAGATCAGGTTGCTGCCACTCACTTTGACCTGGAATTTTTACCTCGAAGTTTTTGTTGAATGCGTATTGGGGAATCATCTGGTCTATTCTCTCGTCCAGGATGTTGCCGCCAACCCGACTTTTTATGTTGTTGTGTCCCCAACAAGCGGTGGAAGGGTGTTATACCCACTCACTTTAAACCTACCTACCCAACAAGCGTAGACACCAGTTGATTTCTGTTGCAGTCGGAAATAGCTTATTCTTGCCTCTCCCATCACTATGAGGTTCAGTGGTGAAAAGTCTAAGAGGCACTCCATGGCTGCTGTTGGGATTGTTTTTAATTTCTCCTGTTATAGCTAAGCAAGCAAGTCTCTGTACCTTGGCCAGTTGTGTAACAGCAGTTCTTTGTCGCATTTTTGTCCGCCATACTAGTGATGCGTATGTTATCATAGTCCTTACCACCATGGTGTATAACCAATAAACCAAGTTTGGTTTAAGGCCCCATGTTTTCCCGTGAGCGCGTCTGATTAACATAAGAGTCATTTTCGCTTTCTTTCCTATTTTCTGAAGATGTTGGTTCCGGGTAAGTTTAAAGTCTAGGATGACAGCCAAATATTTTACTTCTTCCGATATCTTGATTACTTCACCTCGTAGGGTCAGGGGTCCTAAGCCCTCTAGATTCCTCCTTTTGGTAAGGGCAACAATAGCTGATTTAGAAAGGTTTATGTTTAGTCCCTCCTTTTACGTCCATTTGGTAACTGCGGTTAAATTTTCCTTGGACCATAATGACGAGATCGTCTGCGTATCCCAATGTTTGGTGTCCTTCAAGCTGAAGGACATTTAGTAGGTCGTCCATGACAAGGTTTCATAGCAGTGGGGACAGAACTCCCCCTTGCGAACATCCTCGCTCAACCCGAGCTACAAGAGTTTCTTCAAGAATTAAAGTATGGAAAAGTATCACTAAAATAAAAAAAAAATAAGTTTTTAAAACATATTAAAAACAAAAAGATAGCGATCCAAGCGTAATTAAATTACCCAAATTGTCTAATACCCAATCGTTCTTTTATTTCCGAAAGTTTCTTGGAGAAATAAATTAAACCTGTACATTTTTCTCTAAAATGGTCTATTTTATGGTGCAAAATAATATTAATAAATAGGATTATATTTTACAAAACTTACCATCATTTAAATTCTTAATCGTCCGTATAACTATGTTCGATTATATTGCACGTTACGAATGTTTTAACATAGTGCATATTCAAATCAAATTCTCGCTGGATAATAAACAGAGTAATGTGTGTCAGTTTCAGGAGAGAAATTTACTTTAGATATATGATTGATGTTGCACAGAATTACAGTAATATGCTTTTAGTTTATGTAAATGAACAATTAAGTTTTATAAAAAAAATACGTAGATTGACATAAGAAAACAAATTGAAGGTTTTTGCTCAAAGATTTAAATGAAATGCATAAGTCGCTCTCTTTGCAATTAGACAGCCGATCATATTATTCTCGTTGTGTTTAGTTACAATTATTGTTCTTTATAACTAGAATTTAAGTTTTTAATACATAATTTTTAAATCTTGAGAACAGCACAAATAAGCCCGTATAAAGCTGAAGTACTAGATACCGTGAGTGCCAAGCTTTAACATGTTTAAAACTCTTTTACTCCGGTTGTCCAGGTATATGCATATATTGTATTTTAAAGCAACTTTTGGACAATACATTAGTGCCACTTTGGACTTTATACTAATAACAACTACTTCTGAACTGCCCCTTATTAACCTCTGGGTAATGTCATTCAGACGGGACCTTCAGTTTAACCTGTTGCTATTTTCTCGGCTTATTGAGGTCCGGAAAACAACTAATTACAATACTGAATCCAGGAATATCTCGCTGTGCTTTGTTGCTTCATAAAGTGGATAGTAGTCACACCACTAGCCCAAAAACAGGGCTTAGCAAAGCTAAAGTCTTTTAAAGTCAATGATGATAAAATAAATACTTTTTTTCCTTTTTTTTTGGTTTTTTATCATTTTGTTTCATGGTTTTTATTATATAAGTGTCTATGAAAATTATAATTCTTCACGTTTAAAAAAATATAATAGTTTTTAAATTTATTATTAATCTATTTTTAATAATATTACTGTCAACCTAGTAACATTTTATATACCAGAATTTAACAATTTTAAACCAGAAATAATAGAAGGCATATTATATACTTGTCTTGTCTAAACATACTACTATATTGCGTCTAGCTATACAATATTGTAATTTAAGAATTAGGGGGGGGGTGTTTGGGTTTGCAGAAAGTGTAATGGGTTTAGGTTATATAGTGAGAAATAATTTTACTAAGATTTGATAAAGAACTTCACTTATATTTTTTACTAAATAATTACCCCAGACCGCATACCGATTCAAAGCAGCCGAGCGTCTCTGTCTTTTTCTAATGTCTATCCATCTTTTTTCAACCAGCCGGCTTAGACACAATATCGATCCCTTGCGTACGGGGTAGCAACCAATCACGGGCCAGAGTTCTAAGTCACTCGCGTCGCGGCAAAACAAAGAAATAGTTCAGGTGTGGGGATTAACTAGCTACGGAGTGCGACTTTTTTGACATAATACGGGGACGTTACAAAATATCCTAACATACCGCCACCCTTGAAAGTATCGGGGTATCTTTCAATATAATAAAACCTAATCTGAATGCGAATCAGAGACTGGGGAGGAATAATACAAGAAAACTTATACTACCATGCACTTAACTAACACATGAAATTAGAACTAAGTATATAATTTAACATTATATAAATAACATTAGTAACCAACAAACACATTATTAAGCACATAGGTTGGCACTTGCGTGAGATTGCAAAAAGAACATAAGGTAATTATTTTTTATGCAAAAAGAACAAAAATCAAGGAAAATATGTAATTAATTAAGTGGACTGTATAAACAATTTTTTTTTGTATCTATTTGGATATCTTAAAGCTAACTACACTTAAACGTGACACAGTCATTTAAGTACTGTCAATTAAGTCAACATAGTTTGCTATTTTTTACACACAGAAATGTCCTCAATGGGTAACGGACAGATCTTTGTGATCGCACGTTTGACAACACTATTGCTTGTACGAACACTAACCACGCGCACAATGCCATCGCGTCCAGGGTGCAACTCAACGATATGACCTATTTTCCATTGCAGAGCTGGCAGATTGTTCTTCTTCAAAACAACTAGAGCGCCAATCAGATCGGAGGTTTTGACATCAGCCTTCCACTTATGCCTTTGATGCAAGGTATGGAGAAACTCTGAGCACCATCTGGACCAAAAATGTTGAGCCATTTTTTGGACGTGCTGGTAGCGGGTCAGTCAATTGTCAGGAACATTTGACAAATCCAATTTAGGATGCCTGTTTAACGGGGCCCATCAGGAAGTGGCCAGGAGTTAGGACGTCCAAGTCATTCGGATCATCACTCAGCGGTGTCAGCGGCCGAGAATTTAAAATAGCCTCAATTTGAACGAGGAGCGTATAAAATTCCTTGTAGTGTAACGGAGTATTATTGAGAATTGGATTTAGATGTTGCTTTGTTAACTTTACAGAGGCCTCCCACATACCGCCAAAATGAGGGGCACGCGAGGGAATAAATTTCCAAGAAATACGATACTCGCTTAGAAATTTTTGCAGTCCCTTATCCTGCAAAACCTCATAGATGGCCTGAAATTCATTTTTAGCCCCGATAAAGTTTGTCCCATTATCTGAATGTAAATTTTTACATAATCCTCGTCGGGCAGTAAATCTTGTGAATGCTGCTATAAAGGATTGACTTGTGCACTGCCTTGGTGGCCAAACACACGAATAAGCAAATATAACACTTCAGAAATGAAAAATTTTGAATCCTTTAGCAAAAAAGGGCCGGCATAATCGACACCTGTATCAAAAAATGGACAAGATTGGGTTACACGGAAAGTGGGTAGATCGCTTATTTGGGCTTGCAAGGGTCGTGGAATTGCCCTAAAGCAAGGCATACACTTACAAATTATACGTTTAACCAACCGTTTGCCATTTGAGGGCCAAAATCGTTGTCTTACAAACGATAAAGTGGCTTGAGAGCCAGGATGAACATTTCGAACATGCTCATAGACGACGACTAACTCGGTAAATGGGTGATTATACGGAAGTAGAATGGGGTGCTTACCATCAAAATTTAATTTTGAGTGGCTCAGTCGACCACCTACCCTTAAAATGTTATTTTGATCAAGGAAGGGGTTGAGGGTGCTAAGCTTACTCTTAGCCTTGACACATCTGTTATGGCTTAGCTCGAAAATGTCTTCAGAAAACATTTGAGCTTGGATAAATCTAATAAGACAGTCTGTACTCTTTGTGAGTTCTATTTGGGATAAAGGGCCAGTGATTCTTTGCCTTTTTTGCTTCAGATTATGAATAAATCTTAAGCAGTATGCAACGACATTTATTAACTTAACATAGGACGAGAATTTGGAGCAAATATTTAGGATAAATTCGGACCTTGCTTCAGTAAAAGACTAATAACTAACTAATGATTTTGGATTAACCTCAGGTATGTAGGACTTTTCTGAACTTTGACGTGCAAAATTAGAAACATGTTTACCTGTAGGCCAACATTCTTGAGGTTTTATCAAATATGGAGGTCCATGCCACCAAAGGGCATTATGTTCAAGGTCAGTGGGACTCATGCCGCGTGAAATAATGTCAGCAGGGTTCTGAGATGACACAATATGATACCAATTATTTACATCTGCGATCTGTTGGATTTCCGAGATCCTATTGCATACAAAAGTTTTCCAAACTTAGCCAACATAAAACAATGGATGAATAATCCAGTAAAATACTTCCTTTATGGGATAATTCAGAATTTCTAAAACCGCCTTAGCAAGCTTGGCCAGTAACAAGGCCCCGCACAGCTCAAGCCTGGGTAGGGATACAGCCTTGAGAGGGGCAACACGGGATTTTGCACACAATAAATTGCAAAAAATATTTCCATCTGCGTTTTCGCAAAGTATATACAGGCATGCTCCATATGCGTTTATGGACGCATCAGAAAAACCATGCATTTGGACTCTCAGCGGATTTTGTGAGGTTACTTGTCTAGAGATATTAAATGTGGTTGCTTTGGCAAGCTGGCTAGAAAAAATTGTCCAAATTTTTTGAAAATCACTGGGAACAGGGTCGTCCCAAGAAATTTTTAATAACCACAGTTTTTGAATTAAAATTTTACCTTGGATGATTAAAGGACCCAGGAGGCCTAAGGGGTCAAATATCTGTGATATTGCAGAAAGGATGGAGCGTTTTGTTACCAAACCTTCAGGTTTAGTTATGTTTGACGAATAAACAAATTGGTCCTTTAAAAAATTCCATGAGATTCCTAATGTTTTAGAGCTTTGTCCCTCGTTGATTATATAATCTGTAGAATTATTGACATGTAAATCAGAAAGAACTTCAGGGTGATTTGAGGCAAATTTTCTCAGCTCGAACCCATATTCATAAAAAATGGAGGTCAGATTGAACCTTATTTTTACAAGGTCATTAAGGTCATTATTTCCTGTAATTACGTCATCCACGTAACAGTCATGCGCAATAATGCTACTTTCTACGGGAAACGATATTTTTTTGTCTAATGATATTTGTTTGAGGCATCTTGTGGCTAGAAATGAAGCGCTTGCAGTTCCATAAGTAACTGTGTTTAGCTGGAAGTGCTCCAACTCTGCCTATACATCTTGGCCAGGTCCCCGGTTAGAACATAATTATGCTCACGGAATCTCACCATAATGGAAAACAAGTTCATTTGGATTGTAGGGCCGACCATAAGAGTATCATTTAAAGAAATGCCTGTGGAGGATTTGGCAGAGGCATCGAAGACCACCCTTAGCTTAGTAGTGGTACTCTCTTGCTTTTCTACCGCATGATGGGGTAGATAGTAAATTGGCAAAGAAGAGGAACAACTGTGAATATCGATTTTTGGCACCTTGGACATGTGACCGAGGGCTTTGTACTCATGGATAAATTGGAAATAGGTTAAATAAAAGTCTTTGTTTTTTAAGAATTTTCTTTCAATAGCTAGAAATCTTTTCTCGGTCAGTTCTATAGTAGAACCTATCTGTGAAATGTTTTTCTTAAAAGAGAGGCTATCTTCAAATCGACCTGAGGGGACACGAGTATGATTTTCGAGGAAGTGGACCTCAGAGTCAAGTTCTTCTTCAGTCAGGTTACTTGATTTGGAAACTGCTTCTTCGATTTGCCAGAACCTTTCCAGGCTATCTTTTAAGTTAAAGTCAAGGTTATTATGACCAAGGGAAAAACAAGATATATTGTTGGCAACCTTATGCTGGTAGCTCGATATGGGCCCAGCAACAACCCAGCCAAGTTTTGTCTCTTGAAGGATTGGGCTATTTTTGCCAGACTTGATTTGGCCTATGGTAATTAAATCATAAAATATACTTGCGCCTAGAAGTACATCAATTTCAGATGGCTCATAACATGCTGGATCCGCTAAGTCATTGCCAGAGGGAATTAAAAACTTAGAGACATCAATAGGTTGTTGAGGACACTTGTCAGTTATTTTGTCTATAACTAGGGTTGAAATTTCAAATTTGTGGCTTTGATTTTTGTTTTGTATAGACAAAAGGGTTCTTTTGGTTACATAGGTGGTACCTTGATTAATACCACACACTGGTATATTAATCTTTTCCCATTTGAGATTAAGTTTATTAAATAGGGTTTTCGAAATAAAATTTGATTGAGAGCCACTGTCTAGTAGTGCTCTGCATGGAATGGGGTTCCGGTCACCATCAAAGACATAAATTATTGCTATGGATAGCAATATAAAATTATTTGTGCTTTAGTTAGCACAAGCTAGGCTATAGTCGAGTTTTTCTTGGATCTCTTCAGGAGAGTCTACGGAAAAGTTTGTGGTACCAACTTGGTTTGAGGATAAGGGTTGATGCAATATAGAAGATTTATTGCCTTGGATTATATTACGGGTTAAAACTGTAGGACTCGGATGACTGTTACTCGAGTGAGCACTGTGAGGGTGAATCTCGGGGTGAGTTTTGGATAGAACAACTGCTGTGGCACCATTGGAGTTTAAATTAGATTCCAGCTCTGCATGTGAAGATAAAGCAGCCTGAGGAGGTTGGCTGCCAATGGCTGGCCTACCTATAGGTTTGGGTACGAAGGAATTTTCATTTGATCCAGGGTTTCCTAGTTGGCGCAACAAAGAGTGGTGGTTACGTTTACAAGACCTACAGAGATGCTTTGATTTGCAATTTAAATAAAAATGACCAGGTCGAAGGCAGTTGGTTCACAATTTAAGGCGTCTGGCCTCATTGTACCGATCATGAATGGACAAATTCATAAACTTTTGACAAGCATACACAAAATGACTACTTTTACATAGGGAACAGGTGGGTTCAAAAGCTGCATGAGCAAAGGTTTTGTGGACAGGTAAGTGCTTAGATGGTTGTGTTTCGTGTTTGTGATAACTTTTGTAGTCAATCGACTCTAACAAATGGCAACGTTCGGTAAGGAAATTAGTAAAATCTAAGATAGAGGGTGTATTAATATTTTTTGAACTAAGTTCCCACTCTCTGCGAATACCTTGGGTCATTTTGGATGAAACGAGATAAATTAAAATGGTGTCCCAGTGGGTGACCTTTTCACCTAGATTTTCAAGGCACCTAAAATATTTTTGAAAATTGTCTAGAAATTTCCTTAAGCTTGAATGGGTTTCCTCTTTAATTATAGGCAAATTAAAGATAGCCTTGACATGGGAATGAACTATGGCCTTTTTGTTTTGGTACCTTTGCCTGAGAAGGTACCAAGTAATGATGTAATTATCATCCGTGGCAGTGAGAGAGCTTATTACCTGTGCAGCATCTCCTCTGAGGGAGGACTGCAAATAATAAAAATTTTGCACATTTGGAAGGGCAGGATTCTTGTTTATTAGAGACTCGAATGTCTCAGAAAATTGAGTCCCTGTGTGTGTTCCCTGAAAATTCAGGATTGGATAAAGGAGAAAGTCTGGTCATGAGGTTAGGAACTTGGCTATTTTGCATATATATAGTATTTTGTGGGCTCACAGATTCTCGGGGGGAGGGGCTTTCAGGAATGGGAGAATTCAAAGCCGATATGGTTGGTAACATAAATGTGGCTGCTGAAATTATAGAAAAATATTTTTCCTCAAAATCCCCTCGAATCTCGTCCTGATCCTCGGCATCAGAGAAATTGTGCAACATGCAAAGAGCCTCAATACCAGCCTGAATTCTCTCAAATTCATTTAGGGAATTTTTTGCTGCATTCAATCGGGTTTCCATTTGTACCTTTATATCTGGAGCATTTGACAAGGAATGTAGTGTACCTGAGCATGTGTTTAAAAATGTTTGAAAGCGAGTTAAAGAGGCTTTAAGGTGGCCTCGTTTTGAGATAAGGAATTTTATCTCGCCCTTAGCCCTAGCTACAAGCTGTTCGTTAGTGAGTTCTTGGTCCATTTTTTAACACAGGCAAAAAACTACCCAGCAAAAAGAAAAACAAAATTCAAAAATGTCAAAATACTGCGCTCGTGGCTATTAAATAGGCTAAAAAATATTAAAATAGGTACAAATGTTTGGATTTATATGCTAATAAGGAGAGTGCACCTAGGTTTAAGGCACTAAACTACACAAAAATCCTGTAAAAAACTTATAAAGTCATAAATAGGGTCCAAAAACAACAACAGGATAAAAAGTTGCAATAAAATATATAAACGAGTGTTCGCGTAAAGTTTTACTTAAATTGGATGAAAATTTTATTTTTATAGGTTTAAACAGATTTAGAAAAAACAAAACCAAGTAGGTATTGGTTTGGCTAGGTTAAAAACAAACCAAGTAGGTATTGGTTTGGTTGATTAAAAACAAACCAAGTAGGTATTGGCTTGGCTAGGTTAAATCGTTAAATCTACAAAGCAACAGGTTTCAAAAATTAGAATTAATAGGTTAAGACAACGCGATTCAAATTTTAGCTATAAAAATCTCATTTTTTTGCAAATTGGCGGACAATTTTGACTAACCTTAGGGCTTGGGTTTTCTACTGCTTTCTGGCCGCTTTACAGGTTTTCTCACTAAATCTTTTCACACTTAACAACATTACAGTTCAAGTTTATTCGACTGGCACATCGAATTTAAACGTATTTTACGTTATGTTCGGCGGCGAAGGATCATAAATTTTGTTTGGGTTTGCAGAAAGTGTGATGGGTTTGGGTTATATAGTGAGAAATAATTTTACTAAGGTTTGTTAAAGAACTTCACTTATATTTTTTACTAAATAATTACCCCAGTCTCGAATTAGTCCGACGTACGAATTTTTTTTAAATTTTGTGTCGGAATACTTGCATGTCTCATTGATCCGAATTTCGGATCCGATATCCAGTCAGAAGAAAAGAAAATAAGAGCATTTTGAAGGTCAACCTATAAACTGCAATAAAAGAAATTAATAACCAACGGAACTAAAATATTATTCATGAAGAAGAAAGGGTTGTTGAGTATGGTAAATTCAGGTTGGGTTAAAATTTTAAAATTTTAAATTATAACTTTTATTGTAATATTCAATAAAAATGAAATTACCCAACAAAATAAATAAAGTAAAGGGTTAGAGAAAAAGAAACGACCGACATCGTACAAATTAAATTAATTAAATCCATCAGTCGGATAAAATTTAAAATATTCGGATGAAAATGGCGCCAAATGTCTGACAATCAAATACTTTCGGATGATCGGATCTTCGAAATCGGACTCATGAGTCGCTTTGACAATATCGATCCCTGCGTACGGTACAACCAATCACGGGCGAGTTCTAGGTCACTCGTCGCGCAAACAAATAGTTCAGGTGTCGGGATTAACTAGCTACGGGGTGCGACTTTTTTGACATAATACGGAGCGTTACAAAATATCCTAACACGTAACGTTAATTCGTGCAAAAAAAAAATTTCGGTTTTTTTTTTGGAAGACACAGTTAAAATCTATGTATTAAAACTAATGCTACAGTAAAGTATAACATTTAAAGAATTTTAAGTAAAATTTAAATGAAGAAATAATAAAATATACGGCAATGGCAGCAATTATTTGGAAGCGTCTCGGAATTGTGGTGCCCCTCATAAATAGGTACTCGAACATCTGTAATCAAAAACGCAAAGTTTTTCTGTTAGATAATCTTCTTTTCCAGGTAACGCGGAAAGGGGTTTTACAAAATTTTAGTTTTTTACTTTTTCAAAACCATTTAAAGTAAAAAACGTGATTTTTGCGAAAAAAAATCGGCTAATTTGTTACTGTAAAATAAAAAATATTAACAAATTTGAAAAAAAAACTATTTCGCGATACCTCGCAAATTATGTTCAGAAATAATGTTCAAAATTTTAAAAATGTCGGTTTAGTAGTTTTAAAGGGGGCATCGACTTTAAAAATGTAAATTGTGGGAAAAACGCTTTAAAGTTTTAAACACTAAAAAAATTGTGTTAAACGTTCATAAGCAAGTTTTATTGGCTTACCTTACTTATAGCTGTATCTCCGTTAGTTTTGCTCCGATCCCTCTCAAATTTTTGAACAATATTTTTAAAAGGTTATCCATTTAGAAAATCAAATAAAAATATTATACAAAAAAAAATTTAAAACGTTACCCTTCCCTTAAGGTCAGTACGTGTTCCTTACTGGTTAAGGATGTGAGATAGAGACACAGTCGAGATCTCCAAAACAACCAAAACCCTTAAGAACTTATTGACCGTGATGCTTACGCCATTTTTTACACGTTTAAAATATAAATTTTATTATGAATATAAAAATAGACAAAAATATAATGTTAGGTATATCAAACACCTTAATTAAATACCTAGCTGGTTTATTAAATCATTATAACAAGAAATTTATTATTTGTCATAAGTATCACATTTGTAACAGATTTTTCAACTTTAGCTCGTTTAATTTGACTTTGTGTGAGATATGAAAAAGATAATTTTATACAGGAACCTTCTCGGCCTAGTTACATTCAATAACTTATATAATTGTATATCGTTTTAAATAAACTTTAATTCCAAATAGGTCCATATTTCTATTTGTAATGTCTACAAATTACTGATTGGTAAGAGATTACTTACCGAGAAGAAGTAAAGTTGCAATATTATCTGGGCATGCAAAAAGTTAGATTATTTGTTTCTAATTCATAAAGGAATATATTACTAGAATGCACCAAAGTCCTGGTTTTGTGATCTGTCATTTACGGGAAGCCTGATTTTCTCTTATTTAAAAAATAATAGTTAAGTTAGGTTGGGTAAAAGGATATTTTTTAAAAAATAATAGTTAATAATAGTATTTTAATATACTACAGAAAACAAAAATTTGCAATTTGAAATAAAAACACCAAAATAAAAAAATGCATAACGCTATTTTAAAGAAATTTTATAGATAGTTAACATACATAATTTTAAGATAGGATTTTTAAACAAACTTTTCCTAAAACACGGTCATTTAACAGTAAAATCTGTTCAGAAAAATAGCTGTATATTATTACATATTAAATATGATATTTAGGAAGTAATTATTAAAAACTACGTTTGTAATGGCACTACCGTGTTGTCTAGAGGTGCTATGAATAGCGATAACGGCGTTTATCAGTGCTTGGACAACGTTGACGTTACTGAGGAAAAAATAGGGTTAATAACGAAAAAACACGGCACCCACGGTACTCTAGAACTTACGTATTAAGCCTTAAAAAAAAACTGTTTTAGATTTATAAGAGAGCAGTATTTTGGAATCAGAAAATACACTTAAATAATTTTAATAATCCATTACCTAGACGATCTCGCCAAAAATGGGGCTTTTCTAAATATATTTTAGAAATTTGAAAACATTTTTAAGGTGAAAAGCAGTTTTCTTAGTTTGCACGCTTGCATGCTTGCTCTGGACTTTAATCGTTTTTAGTTAACTATATTTTGTTTTTATCTTTATGACTGTTAACAAAGGCTTGTTAATGCCTTGGTTCTTAATACTTTTAAATCATTTACTTTCCACCAGGTAACTACTACCTTTAAAAAATATGCGTCTTCGTCCGGGAATTAAACCCGATTTGCTTAAAGCTTTTGAAATATAATATGCATCAATTTAGTCATTTTTGTAGATACTACCTAATATGATTTACAAACATTACATTTAAATTATTGTTTAGGATTTAAGCAAATTAAAAATCCAGATGCTATTGTCTAGAGATTTCCAAAAAATAAATTAATCTGTAAAAGTCATGCCACCTAGTGTACTTTAGTGCATAGGCCTCAAGCCTTTGTAGACGATCCCAAATTAAAAAAATACAAAAAAAATGTATTATTTTAAAGTAGGTGAGTTAATTTAACGTAGGTAAAATAAGTTTGCGCATTCGTTAAAATTTTAAGACAAAGCACACCTGTTGAATATATTAATGTGTGTAAGTAATCGCTGCAACTTGGTGGTCTATAAAAATTTGAAACACATTTAATATAGTAAAGCCTATAACCTATAATATTGCTTAACTGTTTTATCAACCTAAACTAATCTTTGTAGGTAAAACTCCAAGCAATAAAAAATATAATTGAAAGAGACCAAGCTATAATAAAAGAGTTTGAATGCCCCGTCTGTTTAAGTTATGCTGCACCACCAATTATGATGTGTAAAAGAAGCCATGTTATTTGTAATGAATGTTTTAAGAAATGTTATAGCTGTCCAACCTGCAGGTAAACATTTTTTTGTTGACAACATAATATATATTTTTTCAAATGAAAGGCAGTGTGTATTAAAAAGCTTTTGTAGTAAAAAAGAAACTAAAAAGTAAAATAATAACAGAAAAAGTCAGTTTATAAAACGGATTAGTAAACAACAATGTTACAATATAGCCTCTTTTAATGAAATTTGGTATACCAGGATTTTTTGGGGCGCTGATCAAGGATCCAAAGTGATATTTTTCAAATACTCCAAGTTTTTAATTTGGGACTATTTGCTTGCACCTTACTTCAAAACTGTACATTTTGTCAAATCTCAATTTTCTACTATTTAAAACTTTTAAACACAAGGCAGTGTGTACCAAAAAGCTCCTGAAATAAAAAATAAATTCATAAATAAACTAAGATCAGAAAAAAGACAGTGTATAAAACAGATTAGTAAACAATTTCGTTACAATTTGAAAGGTAAAAAAATCTAAGTATTTTTTTGTTTACCGAGCCCATTGCCTCTTTTAATAAAATTTAGTATACCAGGGTTTTTGGAGCCCTAATTACAAATCCAAAGTCATATTTTTCAAATACGTCAAGTTTTTATTTAGGACTGCTTGCTTTGACCTTACTCCAAAACTGACAGGCCGCTTTTTTGACTCTACCTGTACTTTTATAAAAAAAAGTGAAATAGCCATAATATATAATTTTATTCTCCGAATCCAAAAATGATAAGTGTAAAATAATTGAACATCAAATACAACTACTAGGGGTCATTTTGATATTTTTTAAAATAGAATGCCATATTTTTTATGTGATTATCCCATTCCTCGTATATCTTTTGATCTAAAATGATTTTTTTTTAATTCAAAATAGTCCATTTTCTGCACGTTTAAATCGAAAACATTTTCGTCTACCGTCTCATTAACACCTGAAATACTAATACGAATACCTGTTCACTCTTTAACGGTAGTGTCATTCAGATAACTAAAAAAATAAAGTTTAAAAGTTGTTTTATATTTTTCATGAATTATAAACAAATAACGTTAAAAAATGAAATATTTTTTAAAAGACCGTCTACACACTGAAAAATTTATATTTTTTCTAATATAACAACTTTTAAATTTTATTTTTTTAGTTGTCTAAATGACACTACCGTTAAAGAGTAAACAGGTATCCGTATCAATATTTCAGGTGTTAATGATACGGTAGAAGAAAATGTTTTAGATTTAAAAGTGCAGAAAATGAACGATTTTGAATTAAAAAAATATGAATCTAGATCAAAAGATATACGAGGAATCGGATAATCACATAAAAAATATGGCATTCCATTTAAAAAAATATAAAAATGACCCCTAGCAGTTTTAATTGATGTTCAATTATTTTACATAAATCATTTTCGGATTCGGAGGGAAAAATTATATATGATGGCTATTTTACTTTCTTTATAAAAGTACAGGTAGAGCCAAAAAAGCAGCCTGTCTAGTCCTCGTTGGATAACCCTGTACAATCTCCTTAGTTTACTACTTTTTAAAACTGGCTTTTGTGGCTTAAGGGTTTTATTATAAAATTATTAAACTAAGCTGTAAGCAATTAAAAAAAATCGGAGAAATTAGATGCAGTTTTAAAGTTAGGTCAAAGTAGGGTATCCTAACTGAAAAACTAGGATTCTTCAAAAAAGTCTGACTTTAGATTTGCCATCAGCACCCCTAAACTACACTGTATGCCAAACTAATCAAAGGATATCTTAATAAAGAGCCTATAGGTATTTTAAAGAATTTTAGCCCTTTTCCTTTAAATACTTTGTAATTACTCTAACTTTTATAATGTTAAATTTTTTAAAAAATATATTATTTATTACCAAGATTATCATACGCTTTTATTATTGACTACTCCTTAAATACATTTGAAACTTTGTGTATTACTTGTAAAAGAGTAAAGTAATTTAAGTAAACCACAAAGAAAAAGGAAAGATTATTTTTATATATATAATTTAATAAAAAAAATTCTTTAAGAAACAAAGAAATTTTTAAATCCTATTTTTATACAATATTAGTAGTCCTAGATGATATGTTCACGCGCAGCCCAATCCGGCTAAGGCAAATTCCACATTATGCTAATTTCTCTGACGTAATTAAATATTAGACTTGGGCTAGCTATATTTTAAGGTATTGCGCATGCGTGTCACCTGTCAAATGTCAAATCCCACCTGTCACCTGCCATTTGCGAACCACGTGACTTAGGAAATTTAGCTTACGTGGATGAGTTGTATCTTAGGGTCTTACGCAAGCGCTAAAAAATGGCGCCTGTCACCTGTCAATGCCACCTGTCAACTGTAATATTTCGCGAACCACGTGACTTGAAAAGTTTGCTACCTGTCTTAGGATCTTACGCAAGCGCAAAATGGCGCCTGTGTGACTTAGAACCTGCTTACGTGGATGAGACATAAGGACCCTACGCATGCGTTAAAATAATAGCGCCTGTCAGCTGTCAAATGTCGCCTGTCACCTGTCATCCGAACCACGTGACTTAGAACCTGCTTACGTGGATGAGATCTATGTTAAGTGTCTTACGCATGCGTGTAATAATGGCGTCGTCAAATGTCAAATGTCACGCGGATCCCCGATGATGCTGATGGCGGTTAAATCGTTGTTTACTTGGGCTAAGGTCATGGCGAAAATTGTAAGACATAGCTGGAAGTTATCGGTGAACATCGGAACCCGATGATGATGATGAGTAAAACGAAACGTTGTTTACTTGGGCTAATTAATTGAATTGAGGATGTATATCTATGGTTTTGATTTATCGTATAAATTGTAGTCATACCGTTCGAAGTATCGGCTAAACCTGAACCCCGAATGGGATGACGGATAAAATCGAAACGTTGTTTAGTATACTCGTGATAAGACACTGATTTGCAACGAAAATTGTAAGTTACGATGCGTCCATCGCCTCGTTAGCGCTGATAATGACGACTCATGAATTAGTGTAACGTCGAACTATCAATAGCTAACACCGGAAACCCGATGATGATGATGGTTAAAATTGAAACGTTGGTTAATACATCATCTTGAGCTAAGGACTATATATTGTATGTAAACATCTTTAACCATAAAGGCACTACAGCTGTTTAAATAAGTTGAGAGACATCAATTAGCGATTATAGGTGTCCCTATAGTAAATTATTCATTGGGTCTTGGCGCCTAAGGAACAAAACTTAGCAAAGTATAGTTGTTAACGTCAATAATTTTAAGGTCAAACTTGTCAAACGCGTCAAACCTAACAGTTGGGTCTCCCCATGACCTGGTGCTTAGAACAGAGCGCAGAACCTGAAATTATAATCTCATATACTGTTTTTCCAAATAACAGCCCTGTATTTTCAAATAACAGCACCGTATTTTCAAATAACAGCCCTGTTTTTCCAAATAACAGCCCTGTTTTTCCAAATAACAGCACTGTATTTTTAAATAACAGCCCTGTATTTTCAAATAACAGCACTCTTTTTTCAAATACCAGACCTGTTTTTCCAAATAACAGCCCTGTATTTTCAAATAACAGCCCTGTATTTTCAAATAACAGCACTTTTTTTAAAACAGCACTGTTTTTTAAATAACAGCACTGTATTTCCAAATAACAGCCTGTTTTCCAAATAACAGCCCGATTTTCAAATAACAGCACTGTTTTTCCAAATAACAGCCTTGTTTTTCAAATAACAGCCCTGTTTTCCAAATAAGCCTGCAAATGCCCTGTTTTCCAAATAACATCCCTGTTTTTCCAAATAACAGCCTGTTTTCAAATAAGCCTGTTTTTCCAAATAAGCACTGTATTTTTAAATAAAGCCCTGTTTTCCAAATAACGGCACAGTATTTTCAAATTACGGCACTGTATTTTAAATAACAGCCTTGTATTTCCAAATCAGCATACAACGTGCAAAGTAGAACCTTATCTATATTTTACGCAATTTTCGTGACTGAGATTTCACACTATTTAACGAGGAGACAGGAAAAGGACATGACGTCTGCGCTTTGCAGCTGTGTTGATTGGTTGAAGTCAAAGGATTATAATTTATTCATATCAGATACGCTTAAGATATAAATGAGGCTTATCAACTCCCGTCCTGGGGCAACCTTATGTCGAGGACACGGGACACGGCTGTCTATGACGTCATTGTGGTTAGTTGTGGTTTGTGCCTCTCCTTTTAAGGCTATTCTGTCCTTCCTCCCTTTTCTCCAGACGGGTCTGGCCAGCTCGTCTGAGAAAAGGGGAAGGAAGACAAGATAATACCTTAAAAAGAGAGAGAGGCACAAACCACAACTAACCACAATGACGTCATAGAACAGATGTCCCGTGTCCCGTGTCCCGCGACATAAAAGGTTGCCCCCCTCAAGGTCACGGGACGTTGATAAGCCTCATTTACATATCTTAAGCGTATCTGATATGAATAAATTATAATCCTTTTGACTTCAACCAATCACAACACAGCTGCCAGAAGCCGCGATGACGTCATGTCTCCCTGTTTCCTGTCTCCTCGTTAAATAGTTTGAAATCTCAAGGTCACGAGAGAATTGCGTAAAATTATAGATAAGGTTCTACTTTGCACGGTTGGCGTATGCTGTTATTTGGAAATACAAGGCTGTTATTTAAAAATACAGTGCCGTTATTTGAAAATACTGTGCCGTTATTTGGAAAAACAGGGCTGTTATTTAAAAATACAGTGCTGTTATTTGGAAAAACAGGGCTGTTATTTGGAAAAACAGGGCTGTTATTTGGAAAAACAGGGATGTTATTTGGAAAAACAGGGCTGTTATTTGGAAAAACAGGGCTGTTATTTGGAAAAACAGGGCTGTTATTTGGAAAACAGTGCTGTTATTTGAAAATACGGGGCTGTTATTTGGAAAAACAGGGCTGTTATTTGGAAATACAGTGCTGTTATTTAAAAAACAGTGCTGTTTTTTTAAAAAAAGTGCTGTTATTTGAAAATACAGGGCTGTTATTTGAAAATACAGGGCTGTTATTTGGAAAAACAGGTCTGGTATTTGAAAAAACAGTGCTGTTATTTGAAAATACAGGGCTGTTATTTAAAAATACAGTGCTGTTATTTGGAAAACAGGGCTGTTATTTGGAAAAACAGGGCTGTTATTTGAAAATACGGTGCTGTTATTTGAAAATACAGGGCTGTTATTTGGAAAAACAGTATATGAGATTATAATTTCAAGGTTCTGCGCTCTGCTCTTAAGCACCAGGTCTATGCGGAGACCGCAAACATGTTAGGTTTGACGCGTTTGACAAGTTTGACCTTAAAATTATTGACGTTAACAACTATACTTTGGCTAAGTTTTGTTCCTTTAGGCGCCAAGACCACAATGAATAATTTACTATAGGGACACCGTACTAATCGCTAATTGATGTCTCTCAACTTATTTTAAACAGCTGTAGTGCCTTTATGGTTAAAGATGTTTACATACAATATATAGTCCTTAGCTCAAGATGATGTATTAACCAACGTTTCAATTTTAACCATCATCATCATCGGGTTTCCGGTGTTAGCCTATTCGATAGTTACGACGTTACACTAATTCATGAGTCGTCATTATCAGCGCTAACGAGGCGATGGCGGCCGACCGATATAACTTACAATTTTCGTTGCAAATCAGTGTCTTATCACGAGTATACTAAACAACGTTTCGATTTTATCCGTCATCCTCATCATCGGGGTTCGGGTTTAGCCGATAACATTCGAACGGTATGACTTACAATTTATACGATAAATCAAAACCATAGATTATACATCCTCAATTCAATTAATTAGCCCAAGTAAACAACGTTTCGCTTTTACTCATCATCCTCATCATCGGGGTTCCGATGTTCACCGATAACTCCCGAACGCTATGTCTTACAATTTTCGCGCAATATAAGACCTTAGCCCAAGTAAACAACGTTTCGATTTTAACCGCCATCAGCATCATAGGGATCCGCGTGACATTTGACATTTGACAGACGCCATTATTTTAACGCATGCGTAAGACCTTAACATAGATCTCATCCACGTAAGCAGGTTCTAAGTCACGTGG
Organism: Listronotus oregonensis; assembly: GCA_019359885.1. Taxonomy (NCBI): domain Eukaryota; kingdom Metazoa; phylum Arthropoda; class Insecta; order Coleoptera; family Curculionidae; genus Listronotus; species Listronotus oregonensis. The sequence goes on from JAHBCN010000042.1 coordinate 182,804, forward strand.
TTCGCGAAATATGACAGGTGACAGGCGACATTTGACAGCTGACAGGCGCTATTATTTTAACGCATGCGTAGGGCCCTTAATTATGTCTCATCCACGTAAGCAGGTTCTAAGTCACACAGGCGCCATTTTTTAACGCTTGCGTAAGATCCTAAGACAGGTAGCAAACTTTTCTAAGTCACGTGGTTCGCGAAATATGACAGTTGACAGGTGGCATTTGACAGGTGACAGGCGCCATTTTTTTAGCGCTTGCGTAAGACCCTAAGATACAACTCATCCACGTAAGCTAAATTTCCTAAGTCACGTGGTTCGCGAAATATGGCAGGTGACAGGTGGCATTTGACATTTGACAGGTGACACGCATGCGCAATACCTTAAAATATAGCTAGCCCAAGATTCCTAAATATTTAATTACGTCAGAGAAATTAGCATAATGTGGAATTTGCCTTAGCCGGATTGGGCTGCGCGTGAACATATCATCTAGGACTACTAATATTAGTTAATATTTGCGTGTAACGTAAAAATTTATTTTTAAATATATAGATATCTGAGAAATTTTATTAAAATCTATCACTGCTCATGTACTTTTAAGTATTAAAACTACACAAATACAAACTTTGACATTTTTTTTCTTTTAGGGTACCAAAATCATTAACACGAGCCTATACACTTGAAATATTTTACCCATTTCTCACCTTTCCCTGCCAGTATGATGGTTGTTCATTTCAATCGAATGGAGGTTTCACACCAATCCACGAACAGTCGTGTTTCTTCTACCCTGTTATTTGTCCTTTAAGTGATTCGTTTAAGTGCACTTGGAGGGGTCCAATAGGACATACAAAAAAACATTTATTTGAAAATCATAAAGCAAACGTTTATTTTGAACCTAGTGTGAACTTAATGTCAAAAGAACTAAGTAGTCGCCAAAAGTCTAATTATGCTATGATATTTTGTTGTTATGGTAAGTAAATGAAATAAACAGATAATAATAAATAACAAATTTATAACTTTTAGATTTACACACAATTTCCATAATTATAAAAAATACAGGCATTTAGGAACAGCGTAAAGTCATTTTAGAAATTTTAAATTCTCACGAAATCCATGCATTTTTAGCAAAAATATGTGAAGAGGAAGCAAAGATTAAAATTTCCTATTGAAATGGAAACCCTTTAAATTATTGCAAAAGTTTCCACCATTTAAAATATTTTTTTTGTCTTTGTTATTTTATTAATGCTCGTAGGGATAATTAAAAAAAATGTGAAAATATATTTTTTTGACGAGCATGCGGGAAATGGTTCTTTCCACATTATTTTCTGTGTGGGAAGACATTATTCCCGCACTAGTGCGGGAAGGTATATTAAGAGTTTGCAAACGTTAAATAAGGCGTTGAAAACCAGACCGGACATCCAATTAATGACCTAAATACAAAAATAGGTTTAAAGAAATGTGTGGTTTTTTAGGTAAAGGTTTTTTAAAATTGGAAATGCATATAAATGCACTATTTAAGATTTTGTGGGTGTTTGTTCTGGCTTTCAACATCTAAAATAATTAGTGTTACGTTGAATAATTGTATTGTTGATTCAACAAGTTACCTTCGGTTTCTATGATGAGTTTTTGTAGACTTTCAAAATAATTTTAAAGTGTCAAGTATAATCTAATATGTAATATGGAACACGAAATTCCGCAAGATGTTTTGCATTCTGCTAATGTAGTCACTTTAGAAATTATACCGAAAAAATCTGAGACCTAGATATTAACAAAAATATTCGTTTTTTAACGATTGGTGTTCCCAAAAAAATGTTTTTGACAAAGAGGAGGTTTATCTAGCATATTTTAAACTTTTTAAGAAGTTGAAGCTGCTGAAAACGATTATAAAACTGAAGTAAAGTGTGGTTATCATCAAATTTTATAAGGTAATTGCCTTTATCAAGCAAAAAATACGGGCTTTAAACCTAAAAAATCTAAAACGTTGACCAAAGAAGATATTACCAAATTTGTATCCGAAGCTCCGGATAACATATATTTGTTCCATAAAATTGTGGCTATTTTTGAAATTGCTGGAGCTTGCTGTCGCCAAGAGGTAACAAATTTAATTTTGGATGACACTGAAAATAAGAAAGATATCTTAGTGGTTTACATGCCAGACACAAAAACACATGTAACACGAACCTTTGTTCTTTCCGGTCAAAATTATATTTACTACTACAGAAAATATATAGAATTGCGTCCATCAAACACTAGCCATCGAAGATTTTTCATAAATTATCAAAATGGTAAATGTACAGTGCAGTGTGTGGGGATAAACAAAATCGAAAAAAATTTCCTCTTGAAAATCCTGAAGAGTAAACCGGACACTTTTTTTTTGGAATTCCTCCGGAACTTTTTTGGCTAATTCTTCTAGGACAGACCTTACAGAGCTAAAACGGCACGGAGAATGGAAATCTTCTTTGGTTGCAGAAAGTTATATAGATGAATCAATAACACATAAAATGAAAATTGCTAATAAAATTTCAACAAATAATGTTTCGAAAAATAATACCATAAATTCACTCGAGCCTACGCCATGTCTACAGCCTGCAGCTACAGCTAATACTTCCAGCGGCACCATAATTTTCGGTTTATCCATCTGCTAAACCGTTAGCTTGATTTAGCTTCTATCGTAAATGTACAACATATATAATATAGTTAAAAGTCCTAGTTTTCATTACATTATTATATAATTACTGTTTAATAATTATTTTGTTTTATTTTCTCACTTGCAATTTATTTAAAAATATTTTTTGTGTCATCACCCTTAGTAAGCTATTAGAACAAATATAGTTCCTAACACCTGCGGGAGTAAATTTTTCTTCCCGCACTTGTTAAGAAAATAGCTATTTTTAATATCCCTATATCGAAAATTTACTAGATAGTATATCCTGAACAGTATTCTTTTTATTTTAGAAAATAAAAATTGTATTGTACAGGTCACAGTTTAAAAAAAAAGTTTTAATTTTTTTATTTATGAGATACAGCTTTAAAAATGTGCCCAATAAATTTTGAGAGAGTACAAACCTTACAAGAAAAAAATATTTATTTTTCTTATAAGGTTTGTTTTCCTTAAATTGGCATTTGACGGTCATATTTTTAAGTTAGGGCTGCCCAAGATACCCCACTAAAAATATAAAAAAAATACATTATATTACATCACTTCAAATAAATTTTGAAAAAACATGAATAAAAAGTGTTAATTTGGGTTATTTGGCTAAAAATAGATACCTCAAGAATTATGTTTTGCAATTTGCCGGCCCGTAAAATATCTACAGGGTGGTCCAAATCATACATCAGTAAAAGTATGTCAAAACAAGCATGTTTAAGAGGTTTAAAACAAAAACAGAAAATTGAAAACACGTTATGCTATATTATTTTATTGCACTTTTAACCTCATAATAAGTTTCTTATGTTGAAGTTTTTTAGACAATCCTACAGGGTGTTAAAATTAAATTATTAGCAAAAGATTTTGTTAATAATTTAATTATTAACAAAATATTTTAATATTACCTTTTTACATATTCAGTAAATTAAAGTAACCAAAAAGATGTTTTTAAATTACGATTAGTAACATATATGTACAATTCATTTGGAAAAATGTATTCAAAGAAAGTAAAAAAAAATAATGCACATTTTTATGATATCCACAAGAGAAGTTTTGTGTGGTATTTAATTAAAATTATACCTGTAACGAAAGCGTAATGAAAACACAAAAATAAGTTCCTAGCATCCAGAAATTGGAAAAATGTAGGCATTTATGGTTAACAAACCCAACCAGCACTTTAAGGGTTTACTAATATTGTAAGAATATGCTTACAGTAACTAAGAGTGTCCTACAAGAGGAAAATGGGCACCTTTTTTAAAAACAAAAACCATTTAATACCTTTATTATAATTACTCCTGAAATTTAAGAAAGCAATAAAAAAAATATCTGGGTAAACATTTATATCATTTTTATAACACTGTTTGTTAAAGCTTTTGGCTCTGTTAAATTGAATAATTTTTATTCTTCTGGTGATTACGGGATATCAAATTTTATCGTTAAATCCCAAATTTTGCCTATGTTTTTTTTAAACCATAGCCAGTTGAAATATTTTCACTTAACAATTCTCTTAGGCAAATATTTCAGATGCCTCCTATTTCAAGAAAATTGCAGAAGTTTTTGCAAAATATGCGGTTTGATGATAAGATTGATAAGGTATGATCAAATTCACAAAAAAGATACAACTTGAAGATTTGCTTTTAGTAGTCCAATTTTCCCTAGGAGGCACTCAAAAAAATATACTTTTTTCGCAAATTCCAGAATTAAAATATACTTCACCAAACTGTTCTCCTTGAGGCCTATATCATCACGTATATATTTGGGGTTGATCAAGGGTGGTGAGCTTAACAAGGAGTGCTCGATTTTTACTATTTATCCGCAGATAAGGTTATGTTTGTGACGTCACCGTTTTGCCCAGAAGGTAGATTTATTTTATTATTTTTTGTTAAATATTCAACTTTTAAAACCTAATTTTCATGTACACCTACTATAAGATCCGTATTGTTAACCATTTGATAAAATTAAGATTTTATACAACTTGTAAACAAAACAATAGGCAAAACGATTTCGTCAAAAATGCGTCACAAATATCGAATTGACATTTAAATAGGCATATATGGGCTTAAATGGGGTCTAGCACTCCTTATTAAGTGTACCACCTTGGGTGTTGATCCCATGTTTCACTTTTTAGATGAAAAAAATGAAAATTATTTAGCCGCCATTGTTTACAAGCCTAACAAAACCTAAATAATAAGTATTTTTTATTAGTGATTCTATATTATATCATATTTTATTTATGAATCTGTTGTAACACTAGATGCGTATAAAAATGATCTACCGCATCTCTCATCACGTGGCTTTACTATGAATTTAAAGTCAATTTAAACCCTAATGCTCATTATAACAGAAAAATTAAATACTTAAAATATGGCGTGTTTTTTTCAGAAAGAATATTTAGATTCACTTTGGAGTATGATGAATCCAAATCAAGTGACGTGATATTTAATATGGTGGAAATTGGTAGCCGAGCAAATCCTGAGAAATTTCGATACACTGTAACATTTTACAATTTTCGTGAACAAGAAGATCGCACCCACAAAACAAGGTGTATAACCATGAGCTCCTATGTCTCTAAAGGGGTGGATGAACCGGAGGATATAAATCAAAATCAACGGCAAAATGAATCTTATAAGTGGTCATTGTGCTATAACCATTTGGTTACATATTGCACGTCGGAACGAGGTGATCTAATTTATAAAGTTGTATTGCAAAAAAGCCATGGTAATATAAAGAAAAGATGGCAGCCAAAGTACCACTTTTATCGTTGTTGAGCAACAAGGGTTGACGATTAAAAAACTTTTAATTTATGTAAAATTTTAAAACATAATTTTTTTGAAACAACGCGTGTAAAAAATAGGTTATAACTAGTACTATAAAATCAAATTTTTCGTATTTAAAAAAGTAAAAGAGTTCCACCAATTTTTAATTTCAAATTAATAAATAATTCACAGAACACAGCTTTAGCTTAAATTTAGTTTTCTGAAAACCAACTTTTTGTATGATTTCTGACGTAATATTATAAACGACAGATTATCTTGTTGTGAGAGGTACATTCATTATGTCTTAAAATAAAATAGGTAATAATTTAATTAGTTTAAAATTTTCTTTAATTTGTGCAGCATAAAGCAAAGGTATTAAAATTTTATGAAGATTATCGGTTACTACTTTTACTCTTTTTTTTCTAAGAAATATTATAAAAAACTCTCTCTTATAGTTTTGTGTACCCGTTTTTGCTACACATTTCTGCCTTGAATGTTGGTAACCCAACCATAAAATATAAAAAGAAGCAAAAAAATGGTATCTTTTAAAAATGCTTGCGAATTTACCTAATAAATTTTATATAGGTAGAATTTATAAATCACAAGTCAAAAGAATAGATGAACATAAAACATATATTAAGATAACCAAGTTCGACAGATCAAGGATCTGTCTAAATACAGTTTTAAATGATCACAAAATGAACTAAAACACCTTTAGTGCTTAAGCAAACCAAATATCTGCTTAAAGCTTACTTTCATATTATTAAATAAAAATAAATATGTGGCCTCAATATTCATTAATTTAAATATTACATGGTTACTTTTAATAAGTACTGGGTAGCTTCTGGAAACCTTTAAATTAATTAACTCAGCGCCCCTCGCATTCATGAAAATAATAAATTTACCTGTCACAACAAATTATCATCTAGCTTTTATATTTTAAAAGCAAAATTAAGATAATTTTATTTTTCATATGCGGTACTTTATCCGCAAATGGTTTGTTGTGGGACCTTTTTTAATATCATGATTAATTAAAGAAAATTTGTTTTTACTAGTTTAAATTTTATTTAAGTGTTACTCTACTTTATAACCACTGTTTCACTTTATTAAGGCTTTTTTAAGAGTACGTAGAATACTAAAGCTAGAAACGTTAAAAACAGGACTAGGTCACAAATGTTTGTACCCATCATCTATTCTTTTAATTTTATTGTGCGTTTCAGGAAAGTCCAGATGTGGCAGTATATTTTTTTAAAAATTGATATGTCTACAAAATTTATTTAGTCGTTGTGAAAAGAGGTTTGCTAATCTCAAAAGATAATTCCCATTTATTCATATAAGTAAAGCTGTTTATTATTTGCCCTATAAAGTAATTTAACACAGTTTAAATATATAAAATAATTTTGCCTTACATAATAATTTAAAGTAGCGTATATTTTAAACTACTTATAAATTGATGTTCTATGTTCTTTTATTTTAGTGTTTATTTCCTTTTCATTCTTTGAAATATATTTTGAATTGGAGTGTAAACAATAAATTTTATTAACGCCTGACGTACAGTTCTTTGATCTTATCCTTATTATTTACTAATAATCCACCTAGATTGGCCTTATTTACAGAAGTAGTTTACCAGTCTTATTTATCTGGTCTATTGCATAAATTACTTCTTATTTTTAGAATGTGATTTATAAATTTTAAATTGCGGTTTTTAGTTCTTGCCACAATTTAATATAAAAATTGATCCATAACCTAAAACAAATTTTTAAAAAAACTTTGTAATATTAAAAAAGTAGTACAAGAGCGGATAGCGCCCAAAAAGAAAACCCATTAAAAAAAACTATTAAAAAAGAAAACACAAAATTACTTGCAAAAGTAACAGTTTTATAGTACTATGGAATTAAAAAACAGCAATTTTAAGTCCATATATTATACATTATATCGTAAAAATAAGTAATAATGTTTGCACAATAGGCCCAATTATTGGACATTAAAACTATGTAAAGACAAAAAATTAAGACATATTAGGCGTTTGTAGAGACTGCAGTGCAAAATATATTGGTCAGTGTGAAAGTAAAAGTGGACTAAAAGAAAAGAGTTATTTTAGGAAATTAAAAAGTGTTAAATAATTTTATAGGAAAAGAAAATAAAGTTAAAAACTTAACCTATATGGACAACTGCAGTTTTAAAAATCTCTAAAGCCGCGTTTATACCAAAGACTTCCACTAAGTTTTCCACAAGTTGCGGCAATTTGTTGCTTTTTCCACAAAATACAGCAACTTTTTCTGTTGTCCACTTGTGGAGAGACAAATCTTCCACTAAATTTTGGTTTTCCCCGGAGTGTCGCCGCATTTACACCAAAGTCTTCAACTAAGTTTTCCACAAGTTGCGGCAATTTGTTGCTTTTTACAAAATACAGCAACATTTCTATCTTCCACTAGTGGAAAGACAAATCTTCCATTTTATTTTAGTTTCCCGCGGAGTGTCGGTAAAGATCTAAGAAAGTTGACAACTAAAAGTGGAAGACTTGTTGCTGCGCTCTTTGCGCCAGCAACTTGTAGAAAACTAGTTTAGAACTGCAGAACTACTAGACTCGGAACGCTGTTAGAATGACACCGATACGTTACGGTCTCTTATGGCAAACCCGTATAAAACCGTGACGTATCGTGTCTTCAACAGCGTGAATACCTAAACCTTTCGCAAATTCTTTGGCAACAAGTTTTCCACTTGTTTCTCTAAATTTAAAAAGAGCAACTTTTAGTTTTCTACAAAAAATCATCCACTTGTTGCTCTAATTTAAGAAAAACCACTTTTAGTTTTCTACATAAAGTTTTTTGTCAACTTTTAGTTGTCAACTCTGGTGTAAACGCGCCTTAATAAAATGCACAATTCTTTTTACTTGTGACAAAATAAATTTTGTAAACATGCCGATTATAAAAAAATATATTATTACATTTTTCACGGTACGTTGGTACTTTGCTTTAAGCCGTCATGGACTGTTTTAAGATGAAAAAAAATCTAGACTTTTAAAAAACACGCAATAGAATTTATAGAAGTATGTTAGGTAAAAACATTTTTAAAGTAATCTGTTTCTGACCTTTCCAGGTTTAGTATTTTTCAAACCTTTAAAAAACACCTAACAAATTGTAGAGAAGAATGAACTAGAAAACATGAAAAATCGATTTAATTTTATTTAAACAAATTTTTATCTTAAATTTTGAATAATTTTTAGACATTTTTTTTTATAATGTGTTTAACGGTGAATTTTTTTAGGCTATTTTTAAAATGTAGCAAGATAAAAACCGTTTGTAAAAAATTAAAAGTTGTTTTAATGAAATAGAATTTTCCATTTAAAGTTATTCAAAAACGCTTTTTTGTGCTACAAGATAAAAGGTATTTTTTATAGGCAATATTTTTTATCATTTTAAACCTTTGTGTGTATATCTCATAGATAACCTAACTTTAGATATATAATGACTAATCGCATTTATGGCAAGTTTACGACCTCGCGCACTAAACAAACGATAGTGTCATTAAGCATGCGTATTTAAAAAGCAGGACCAGTTCCGGACTTAGAAATTTGTATGTCATTAATTAATTTATATTTATATAATATATTTTTTATATATTTAGATACTAAATTCATTCATTTTGCGTTTCTATACATATATAAATTATGTTAGGTAGTAATATAAACCATGAGTTAACAAAATTAATATTGCAAAATATAAATAGAAAAAATAGGGGCTAATAAAAGATAGGGTTAATTTCAAGACCCAGTTTTTGTACCGGCTTAAAATGGTTTGGAAACTGTTAGAATTTATTAAACGCGTGACTGTCGACTTTACAAGTTTTATGTCAGTTCAAAAACGACGAAGTTTGAACGCTTTCTATATATTTAAAGGGTTTTACTTTGCTGGGGGATCAGTAAAGGGATGCAATAAACGGTTTTTTGCGAAATTGGAACAGACTTATAAACAAAAGGGTAAAAAAATGTTTATACAAATAACGTTAACTCTTTACCTGCTTACACTTTTGTTTTCGATAGCGATAAAAGGATATTTTAAACATCTTAAATGTATTTATACAAAACGAGTACTCATTTACTAGAGGCAGCCTTGCCGCTTGGCAGTGCGAAAGAAAAAAAAGAATCATAGGATAAACCTTTCTTCGTGGCTCCAACCATAGTGCCGATAGATCGATGCGGATAGACCGACAAATCAGCACGCAGAGCGGGGTATATATATTCTTTTCACCGACCAATGATCACGTTGGAGGGAGAAAAAGGTTATACCGCTAATTTTTCTTTCTTGCACAAATGATCGTTTTCCAAGCGGCAAGAGTGCCTCTAGTAGGTATATGCTCCAAGGGAATATGTTTTATGTTGTAATCATACTTACTGACTCTTTAGATTAATACAATAAATTTTTTGTTCAGATTTTTTTAATCCGAAATAAATAATTATAGTGATTTTTTTCAATTATGATTGTGTTACATAGATGAAACAAAAATTTAATTCTTAGGTAAGCCACAGGAGTCATGTTCAGTCGTATTCGCCATTTTTTATTATTATTAACTACAACTCATCAGTTGTGAACCAGTACAAAAATTTGTGGCTTTCCATAGCTGTAACATTCAGAAGAACTAGAGGAATTTAAGGAGCTGACAATGGATAATATGTTTATTTTTGATTAAGAACAACATCTAAACAAACCAATGTGTTTCACTGGTTCAAAAACCAGTAACCATGGTTTTTTTAACCAGTGTAATATATATTTTGTTTAAGTCATCAATTGACGAAGTACGGAACTGGCCGGCGACGAATTTGTAAATAAAATCGATCTGCTAGTCCGTTCTGCGCATGATTTAGGACCCTAAGAGATGACTAGAGCCACGGCGCACGGACACATTTTTTCGCCCATAAAATCTCACTTTTGAACCGCGCATCTGATACCCTTTACCGCTCCATATTGAGGTCAGTGGTATATCCTTAACTTAAGAATGTTTATTTTTGGTAAACATATTTTTATATTTTATTAACATGTTAAAATTTTTCAAATCAAAAAATAAAAGCGTGCATATTTAAGCAAAAGTTTTAAAATATATGTTATCATAAATTAGATCTATAAAGCAAGTTTAATTAAGTGGCATAACTGAATCTGCATTTTTATGTTGAACCAACATGTTTGTAATTTGTTTAGATTTATTCGCAAAGGAAAATTAAAAATGCACTTTCCATGTAGAAAATTTGATTATTTTAAAAGTAGAGAGTGCTATCAAAAAGTGTTTATCTTCAATGTAAAGATAAAAGATAAAGAAAAATATTTGTAATGGGTTTAATGTGGAATACACGGATTGCTTAAAAAATTTTAAATATGCCACCATCTAAAAAAACTCTAAAGCGACTTTTTGAAGCAAAGCAAGTTAAAAGAATATAGAATGAATTAGTCCAGGGCATTTAGATCCAGATCAACTAAAATAAGGAAATTTTTAAAGCCAGCAGATATCAAGATGCGGTTTTTTGCATTTTGTCCTATGTGGTGTGGTTATGCCATTTTTTTTTAAGAAAAATGCATTCTGGTGCAATAAATGCATTTTACAATTGCATAATTACTTGCAATATTATAAGAACGACTGGAAAATCGCTTAAAAATTAATACTCGGGAGTTTTCGGGGTTGCCGGATTTAAATCTGGCATAAGAGTTACCCGAGGGCACTCAGGGGAGGCTCTGCGGGGGTGTCCAAGGAGTGATTGGGGGTAGGAGGGAAATTGCAGCGTCCATGAAAATTAGGTAAAAAACGTTACTCGGGGGTTTTTGGGAATGCCAAATTCGATTCTGGTATTAGAATTACCGGAGGCGCTCGGGGATCGCTCTGCGGGGGTGATTTTACACTTTCTTCATTACCTTTCGCCGCAGAGCCACCCCCGAGCGCCACCGGGTAATTCTAGTGCCAAAATTAAATTCGGCATTTTCATAGACGCTGCAATTTCTTCTCCTATCAACCCCGGGCACCCCCGCAGAGCCACCCCGAGCGTCCTCAATTCAATGCAGAATCAAATCGACATCCCGCAACCCCCAAATAACGATTTTCGATCGATTTTCGGGTTTCTTATAATATGCAATATTATTGCAATTGCAAAGATTATTGCACCAGAATACATTTTTTGAAAAATGGCATGACCACACCATATAGACTTTTTTTCCTGGAGCTTTTTGAACACAATGCAGAAAACCATATGTTCATATCTGCTGGCCTTCAAAAATTCCGATTTATTTCCTAACTTCCCTGGACTAAATATATGATGAATATTTATGTATATATGACAAGTATCTTTTATTTTAATAAAGATGTTAGGGTAAAGGTGCTTTTATTTTGCAAAGATAATTTTTTGAACCAGGTGTATTTTATACTAAAATTGGTTTTATTAAGATACGATTTTCTAAAGCATTGATTTTTACATTTTTTTAATTGATATAAGAAGGCTTGTATCCAAAATAGGTATAATAATATATTAAAATAAAATATTTTATTAATATTTAATAATATGTTTGTCCTATCAACTTTCTTATTGGTAAAATATAATCTATGTTATTCTAACAACATAGGCTTTGTTTTATTTTATTATTAATCTGGAGTTTTTTATAATCAAATGCACTTCATAGGAACGATGCAAATATCATATATAAATAATATAAATAAATATCTAAGTTATTTGGAAGTAAATAACTTCCTTTCCTAAAAAAAAAGTATTTTAAATATAGCCTACACCCTGTCTCTAATAATAATATATGGGATCCCTGTGAAATGCATTTTATTATATAATGCCTGGATAGTTTTAACATTTTGTTAAGTAGCAATTATTTCCATTTCGTTTACAACATTGTAACATGTGTAAAAAATATGTCATCAATTAGCTAAAATATTATAGTACCTATATTTTAATATCGTGTATATTTTTTTAACTTTATTTTAATTAAAAAGAATTGAAAACAATATTTTAGTAGAATAATAGATAAAGATAATACAAAATTGTTTTATTAAATAGTTGTAAAGATTCCTAAACCAAAAGTGTGCCATATTGGAGTCGCCCTGGTGAATTTTGTAAATGCGATTTAGGTACTTCCAAAATCCCCGTACACCAAATTTGGCTTAAATGGGTTAATTTTTAAAAAATTATTATTTCTAACGTTTTTTGGCAGATGTGTTTATGAATTTTTTTAGGAATAATTATGTTGATTGAAAAAAATCTGTAATTTTCCCGGTATTCTTTGTGACTATTTGGTATTTTACATTTGTATTTTAAGGTAAAAAAGTTTCATTAATGTGATCTCAATTTTGATTCAGCATTAAGGAGAAAACAATACTTTAGGATACATATTTCGCAGGTCACAGTTCCTGTTTGACCGATCAGTGAAGTGCTCGCGATAAAAAAACTACATAGTTTTTTTCCGGGAAGGCGGCTGAGGTTGCTGTATCAACAGCTTTTGCCATCGGAGATCAAGGAGAAACTGAAGCCAAACGATGGAGTCCTTCTTCTGGGGCTAAGCGCTGTGAACGAAGATTCCTATACCTCTTCCTTTCTGAGGGCCCAACGCCCGAGGGATTTTCCTAATGGCGGAAGATGGTTGCGCGCTCAGCAGGGAGGGGCAGTACTGACAGAAAACGGTTATGTGTGATACCAGAAGCAGTCCTTGGTCGGACGGCCATTGTTTGTGCCCTGCATCGATAATTTTTTTTGCTAAGAATTGAAGTTTTGGAAAAGTTCGGAATTTCTGGGGGTTACAGAGCCCGACGATCCAGAAGTTCCACCTACAAAGCTCGGGAAGGCTCACGTTGACAACAACGTGTGTCTGGAACGGGGAGAGCTGGCAAACTGCCTTGCAGCAGCGCCATAAACAGAGCAGTATCCAGTATATTTCGCATGTAAAGTATAGACAACTTTTTTGCAGACTTTTACTATTATCAATAGTCATATACATTTTTATAATTATCTCACAGAACTAATTTTGAACCCAGACCAACTCGCTATTGCATTTATTGTAAGTTGTAAGTATTAAAACGTCAACAAATAAATATTAAATTAAAAGAATTAAAAAAATAGGTAGCTAATAATTAGAACGACCTAAGAATATCATTTAGCAAACTTATCATCAGATTTAAAAATAAATAACATATTCGCTTATGTGCTTTTTTTTATTCTTAAAAGTAAACGACTAAGAAAAAACTACAGTATTAAAGTTTTTTAAAGTTTTTTAAAATGTATTTAAAATATTATAAATTTTTAAACGCTATTATTTAAAATTTAAATTTTAAAACTTTGTCTCTCATTAACCGATCCTCTAACAGATCCTAAGATCCTTAAACTTATAATGATATTTGCAGCATCTTGTATTTTTCTAATGTTATTTAAAATTTAAAAATAATAAACTAGCCTAAGCAAGCACAGTATGCAGGAAAATATTATACTAAAATTATATAGATTTGTCACGTAATAAGTTTAAAAAACCTTTGTTAAGCTACACAATTTTATGACGTCATCTTTTGGTGAATTTTGGTCCGCGACGTCATATTACCAATATATGACGTGATTTATGAGTTGTTTAATATACAAGGGTAATTAAATAAAAAGAAAATTTTATAGTCAGGTTCAATGTCATTTAAAGGTCAAGTTAAAAAAAAGCCATCGAAAAAATATGGAAAAATTCATGCGTATAAGAGGTCGCTATATCCGAATCCGGCCTTTATTTACATTTATCCTAGAGGTCTTCCAAGGTCATTTTAGGGTCGTTTTAAAGTGTTTTTGAGATAAAAATGTTTAGTTAGAATCGAAAAATCTGATAAATTTGGTACGTATGTTTTCGAGGTCGGCGAATCGAAATCTTAGGTCAGGTAAACTCCATTAAGTCAGGTTCATAGAGATAGACTCCAAGTGTAAATAAATAAAGTGTAAATATACAAGGGTAATTAAATAAAAAGCAAATTTTATAGTCAGGTTCAAGGTCATTTAAAGGTCAAGTAAAAAAAAGCCATCGAAAAAATATGGAAAAATTCATGCGTATACGAGGTCGCTATATCCGAATCCGGCCTTTATTTACATTTATCCTAGAGGTCTTCCAAGGTCATTTTAGGGTCGTTTTAAAGTGTTTTTGAGATAAAAATGTTTAGTTAGAATCGAAAAATCTGATAAATTTGGTACGTATGTTTTCGAGGTCGGCGAATCGAAATCTTAGGTCAGGTAAACTCCATTAAGTCAGGTTCATAGAGATAGACTCCAAGTGTAAATAAAGAACGGATCCAGATTCATATATGAATGAATTTTTCAGATTTTTCTGATAGTTTTTTCTTCTCTTGACCTTCAAATAACTTAGAACCTGACGTGATGGAGATTAACCGACCCTCTCATCGTAAGCAGCGACCCCAAAAACCCCAGTAGCAACTAACGGCTTTCGGCGTTCCCACGTAGATTCAAATTTTGACCTGTGTTATTTTTGGAACTATGATAGTTAACCTTTACTTTACCCAAAAGTTAATAAGTAGCATTATTTCGAGACACTCATGCAACCATTGTGCAAAAAATTACAGACTTATTGCTGTTCCAGAATTTTGGATTTTTTTTGATTTGTAGTTATCGTCGACTCTTTTTAAATAGGCTCTTTAACAAGTTTATTATATTTGCTTATATCAAGGTCCTTCTCCAATTTTATGATTAATTTTAAAATTAAATATTTTGAGCATAGCGTTCACAATTTCTATTTTAGGTTAAAAGCAAAAAATAAGGAAGTTTTCTTAAGTGGTGGTGGATTTTTTGAAAATTTGAAATGAAAATAATTTTACATTTTACCCCCTTTTTTTCTATAATTTTTGTATATTCATTTTTTTTACCATTATGAACTTTCGGATATATCGATCTTTGTCGCACTATCGACCCACCTTGTATATGCAGAATGTTTATAAAGTATTTGTACGAACTTTGTACGGCAAATGTTTGAAATTTGAACATAGAATGTTTATTTGAACTGAAAAGCTTTTAAATAATTTTTTTTTTAATTAGAAACCAATGTTTACATATCAGAATCATTTTCATTCAATTTTACATCTGGTTGAAATTAAAAGTTTTTTTCTGACCTCAAGTACTATATTGAATTTTATATGCTTTTTAAAAAGAAAATTTAAATATTTCCCATCACTAAAATAAGGGGGAAATAAATAAAAAACCCCCCCTTTTTTTAAAATATCTTTTAATCAAATAATTTAAATGTACATGTAAGGTTTTGGTATATTTTAAAATTTTAAAGCAAAAATATAGCTTCATCTTTATTTATTTGAAAGTTTAAAACTATATATATTTTTTAAAAAGATTGTTAGTTTAAATTATTACTACCAAAAGAAGCAAGACCAGCAAGACTCTTGCAGCAAGACCAAGACCAAGACCAACCCCAAGACCAGACGAAGACCAAGACCAAGTAAAGACTAGCCCGGTCTTTTTTGGTCTTGTTTGCTCATCACTAACAATTTCATTATAGTGGTATCCTTTACCTTCATGTGTGCAAAAAAAAATCATACAGGGTCAAAGTTTGCGAAAATGGGTTTTTTGGTTTTTACCAAAATTGTAGACCGTGCAATTGTCTACAAAAATTTCCATTATTTTTCCCCCTTAAATTTACAATTTCTAAGAAAAAGCAATTCTAAAATTTACTAAAGTTTTATTCTCTATACTATGCCCACGTTTGCTAGCTACCTTTGAGGTAGAGTATTGGACGCGTTTTTTTTAACGTGGTTTACCCAGTAGGCCTACTTTATGGTCTTTTTTATTAAATCCTAGTAAAATAAAAGGTCTTCTCATTCAATATCTTCTTCTTTTTCCTCTTTTCTTTCTCCATATTCAACTTCTTTCTAAATTGATGTAAATGATTAGTTGCTTCGTCGTTGATGTAAGGATCTTCTTTTTTTGGAGAACTTTAGCAGACGTAAGTAAATCTTGTTTTTCAAATAATTTAAAAGCTGTTGTTTTACTCCTCTGGAACATTGCAGAGGTTGTATCACACCAGTCATAGCATGTAAAAAAGAAATGTGATTTTTACATTTATATATAAGCCGATAAACTTGAATTTGAAAATATTTTTGCGATGGTTGTTTAGCCTTGCCTGGTTTAAAAAATAAATTATTTTTTCTATTGGAGTTCGAGCGGTAAATAATACCAAGAGATCAACATCTTCACCAACAACAACATTTACATTAGTTGGATTGAATTGATAAATTGCAGTGTCTATGATGAGTACATCAGGGTCAGTTTTAGCTTGCTTAACTTAAATATGTTCAATGATACATTTTTTTTTGTTTCAGTCTATTTTATTTGGGTTACTCGCCTTTTTACTTTTTGAAAAACGGGACCCTCTTGGTCCGGAATCTTAGAAAAAAGAATAGGTAGACGGGCACTGTCACGTAGACAACTAAGCAGTAGACAGATGTTGCTCAAGGCCCCGATGGTCACATTAAATAAGGGACTGATTTTTTTGTTCATATTTTTAAAATTATCATTCATTAATAATGTATTAGTCATGCAGACTAATAGTTTTACTTATATTTTGCGTCCAATGATGTATATAGTTAGCGGAGTCATGCATAGCATAGGGAATAAAACTTTAGTAAATTTTAGAATCGCTTTTTCTTATAAATGGTAAACTTTAGGGGAAAAGGCGTGAGAACAATTTAGTAGACAATTGCATGGTTTACAATTTTTGTCTAAGCTATTTTTATTATAAAACTAACTGTTTCGCTAAAAAATCCTAAAAATCCATTCATTCAAAATCTATTGTTTAAGTTTTTTTGCACACATGGAATCGATGGGGACTTCTCTCAAAATTTTAATAAAATGGTATCTCTAACGTTAATGTAAATTTTGAGCTTCTTGGGAACTTATGCAAGGGTACTTCTATTTTTCGGGCTAAGTTGACCGGATAATTGATTTTATATGAAAATATGCTAGCAATACCTCTTCCTTCATTATGGATAATTTTTTTATTGCACCAGAACTAAAACAAACTAAACTTTTTTTTGTAACATTCTTTAGAATTTTTTGGAATCAGAGTACTATTTACTGCGTTGATGGCATCCATAATATTTTCTGAAACACCTTTTCCTTCGAACTGTTCTTCTTGCCTATCCATTTTATTAGAAAAACTTGCAAAAATGATGAAACTGATAAAAGACAACAGATTTTGATTGTCAATTTTCGATTGTTTGACAGTTTGCTGAGGCATAAAACATTATTTACCAACTGCTCCAGAACTAGGTGATGTATATTTAACATCTTAATTATAACCTGCACCTAATTATTAATATATAACAAGGGTGTCAAATATATGGTGTGGTAAAGTAAAATCGTGCGAAAAAGTAATACTTTCCACACGATAAATCGTGCAGAAAAGTTACTTTTTTGCACTTTTTCTCCTTATAAAACAATATACTATTTTTGTAACTTAAGAAAAATTATGCATTTACTCTTGCGCAAAATATTTTCTTAAATGTAAATTGTTTTTCTAAACAGGCAAAAACCTTTATTAAATGTAATTATTACTTTTTGGTTTAAAACATTAAACCTTACCTAGCCATAAGCATCAAATTTTGGCGACATACCGCGTTGAGCATTGTTAGGACAGTTAACATACCGGTTTATTTTCGCGAGAAGCGGTAACGTAGGGGAAGGTGTTCTGTCGTCACTATCTACGTCCTTACTTTGTACTCAGTATCTACCCTATCGCCACTGGTCAGGGGATTAATAATGGTTATGTCAAATTTAAATTTAAAATAATGGAGGATTCGCGGCTTTTCTATTGTTTTGGTTCTGTGATGTATTTTTTGCTATAGTTTAACAAATATTTGGATTGCAGATTTTTTGGTTTATTAGTTAATTCCCAAATGGATGAATTAATACAGTTATATTACAATCATAAAGGAAAAATTTACTTATTATAGTTGACTTGGAAACAGCTAATATCTTATTAAATGAAATATTTGGTTTATATATTATCTTTTCGACTTATTTCTTAATCTCCAAAGACCTAACATTTAAATTTAAACAAAAGTGTATTAAACCATTAGTAGTAAGTTGACATACGTAAACCGTTTCGTTTTTGCGAGGATGGGCGGGTTAAACACGGTTAGAATGGTGGGGGAAAGAACTGCTATCAACCAGTAGTTAAAAACGGTAAGTCGCGAAAATATCCTTAAAGGTATCTTGATGAACTTCCCAACGAAAGTCAAATCGTACAAACATACTATCTTTTATATTTGTGGGTTTAAAAGTTTTGTCTTTACTTATGAGTGATTCTACTATTTCTGAACACGTGGACAAGTCCAAAACTAAATAATTTTATGACATATATACGAATAAGCCACATCATGGACTAATTTTAATTTTGTAGTATTTGATATAATTGCATCAACCAGCCATCGCCGCCAAATTGTATAAAATGAAAACGCATTTTTTAGGACTTTATAAGCCATGGTTCGAAAGAGAGACATGGACAAAGCATAATAGCCGATCAAAATGTGGCCTTTTTATGTTCTTTTTTATTTGCAAAGAAAATAGAAACAAAGTTTACCCGCATTTTTATTTTTATTATTTGCGGAACTAGCCGTCGACTAAGCCATTACTGTCGAAGGACATGGTTATATCAAGTTTGGTCTAAAACTGTTTTATTACGTAATAAATCTAAAAGCTTGGACGTATTGATATGTCATAGTCCTATATCAAAAACGAAAAAGATTATAGTGTATTTATTTTATTATTAACCGCCCTAAACCAAATGTTTCTATGCTTAAGAAAACATTAAACGGTATCTCCAATTAATCGCTTTTAAAAACACATATGTTTTTAAATATCTAAAAGTCCCAGTACTTACTTGAAAAAAAAGAACCATGTATTTGAGGTCAGTAAATGTTAAAGAGTGACTGCAAAAACAGCATATATTTGGCCTATTTTCTTACCCTTGCCAGAGACCTTAAAAAAAATCCTAAAAATATTCTATATGTGTTAAAATATCGCTAATGATCAATATAAGCATATTTTTGGTTTTTCGAAAAATGTCGAAAATCACCCCTTATTGAAGGTTGGTATGATGACGCAAAACTGAAATATATAAATAATATCAATAATATCAAAATGAAAAGTAATTCCTATTGTATTTTTCTTTAAAATAAAATCTTAAAAATAAAAAATAACTTATTTTTTTATTAATAAGGGCGTAATATAGTTGAAAGTCCACCCTTAAACTCGCTAAGGGGATTAAATCATCCCCTAAATATAAAAAAATTAAAAGACGCACTTGCTGATAATCATACCCCACCAACAGTAAATGGATGGATAATGAATATGCTCTCTAAACGAGTAATAGAAATAAAGGCTGACGATGTTAAGGTCAGGAACAAGGTAACAAAAGGCTGTCCGCAGGGAGGAGTACTCTCACCCTTACTATGGAACATGGTTCTAGACCGCCTCTTGCGATGCCTTAACAACGAAAACCTATACACGATAGCATACGCGGATGACGTGGTTATTTTGCTAACAGGCAAATTCCTGAATGTAATCTGCGATAAAATGCAACATGCCCTTAGGAAGTTGGAACAGTGGTGCGTTGAACACGCTCTATCTGTAAATCCCAAGAAAACAGAAATGGTTCTGTTTACAAAGAAAAAGAAATTAGGGAATCTCACAGCACCCGTTCTTTTCAATACTAAACTGAGCTTCTGAACAGAGGTTAAATACCTTGGTATTACCTTTGACAGTAGCTTACATGGAATTCTCACTTGAAGAACAGAATAAAGAAAGCATATATTGCATTTCATCAATGCCGCAGAACCATAGGAAAGACTTGGGGATGCTCTCCCAAAGTAGCCCATTGGATCTACATGGCCATAATAAGACTCATGGTCCATGGTAACTTACGGTTCCATAGTGTGGTGGTCCAAAACAGAACAGATCACGGCAAAACATAAGCTAGATCAAATTTAAAGAATAGCATGTTTAAACATCACAGGTGCTATAAGGACCACACCGACTAGAGCTATGGAGGTGATATTAAATCCCACCCCCCCCTTTATATATTTGTTAGGGCAGCGGCTTTGATAAATCTAATACACCTCCGCATGGTCGCTCTAGAGTCTAGACCGACCATGACGTACACACTAATGTAGGCACTGGCTCAACGGGATGACGCTTGTGGAGGAATGTTACAGGGGAACATCCAATTCTACAAATAAAAGCCGCAACATCCCCAACCATACGATCTGTATTTATACAGACAGTGAGCAAGCATTACTAGCCCTGAAAAGACCACGCATTACTTCGGGACTAGTACTAGAATGTCATCAAGCCCTGACTAACATCTCTCCAAATAATGTGGTCAACCTAGCAAGGATCAAGGGACATGATATATCTAAAGGTAATCATACGGCTGACTCGCTGGCCGGGGCGGCTGCGGACGGAAATTAGTCGGTCCCGTCCCCACCTCTGGACTGACAACAACAGCGATTAAAGACATCATTAAAAAATACTCCCATTGACGGTTTAAAGAAAATGGGATGATACTACGAACTGCAACTTTGCAAAAATAATGCTGAGCTATCCGGACAAGTCAATAGTGAAAAAAACCTTATGATGTCCAGAAGGAACCTCCGAACACTAACGGGTGTTCTAACGGGCAACTGCGGGCTACGAGGACACCTATTTAAAATGGGTCTAACGAACACAGGTTTATGTAGAGGCTGGGAACAAGAAGATGAACCGCGGAACACATTTTTGCCATTGTCCCGCCCTCACATTTGAACGGAACTCCATGCTGGGCACGAACTGGCTATTACTGGCCGAAATGGGAGATTCCACATAAAGATGTCCTCAACTATTTTAAATCAATAGGTTGACGACGCAGTGAATCTGCCTCCTACAAGAGGAAGCACAAATGACCTTCTTGAGGTCTAGGTGCAGTGGTATATTACCACCCTCTGAACATTTAGATCATAGAAAAATTAAAAATTACTTGACAAATCTAGGACAAACTACTAGTATGTTCTAAATTATTAGAAATTTAAATCGCGTACCTCCCACCAGTATATATTTAAGAAAACCACCCCTGTAACGAGGAGTTAAACTACACCCGAAAATAGCAAGAACTATTATAAAATATCCGAAAGTTTTGTTATATCGCTATGATATTTTTGTATGTTATCGCGTTCGGGGTAGTTCACCCCTCCGTTGCAGTGGTGGTTTTCTTATAGATACTGGTGGGTAGTAGTTTTTGTAGATTTTTAAGTAATTATTATTTTTTATATTAAACTAAACGCAGATATTTAAGTTTTGTATTACAAAATATATCTTACTTTTTGGGATACGTATGGTATGTTAATACATAGGTAGGCAATTAAGCCTTTTGGGCGGTCACAGGAAATTTAAAAAATATATCAATTTCAGTTTTATACTTGAACCCATATTATACTGACCATTTTTATAAATAAACTAATAATTGCATGCAATGTATAAAGACCCTAAAACCCCAAACAATTGCCTCTACTCTCCCAAATACCGAGGTAAAATGTTTAACCATCTTATTTATTTTCAACAGAGCACATTGTTCGAGGCTGGTCCCGTAAAATAAATTATCATATAGCACAAGAACGATGCCGTTTAGTTATACTTTTTCTGCAGTTTTGATGCTAGCGATGATAACCAGGATAACAAAGACAAATAGTTTTAAACTGAACATTTATTTAAAGGGATTACATTAACACTTTTTGATCCAGCTATTTTATGGTTTGTGTAGTATTTTTTAATAAAATATTTACTTTTTAATGACAAATTTGCGTGTGTGGGATAAGTTAAAAAATAAGAAAGTGAAGTTAATAAAAAATAAAATAAAATTTATAGAAGTAACAACTTAAATTATCCCATAAAATATTTTAAAAATTCTGAGAACTTTTCAATCAAAAAAAAAATCAGAATTTGACGGCAATTAAGAGGCATGGGGGTGAAAATCCTTTACCATTGCTGAGAAATACATCAAAATTCTTCTGAAAATAAAAATTTTATTGCCAGAAAACTATTTACAGTAAAAATAAGAGCAACAGATCGTGCCTCAACGTCGACTGAGAATGCGGTTATTTCTGTTCAATCGACCTCAACTACGGAGAATGCTAGAACTGTGGAAGGGTATTTTTTCAAGTCGTTTAAATTAAATAATTAATTATATAAATGTTAGTAAATAAAAAACGTTGCCGTTACTTTTCAAAATTTGACAATTCACTTGTAACACTAATGGTTTAAAATGTTCTTTAAGGCACTGGTGCTTTAAATAATATTTTTAAGGCATCTAAATATTGTCAAAAATTAAATTTTTACCACGTTTTTCACAAAATTTTAATTGTTGTTTAATTTACATTAACTCATTTTTTACTCATCCCACTTTTTTATATACACGTGGCAGTTGGTAAATTATTAAATGGGCAAACTTTACACAAATGATAAATATGTTATAATTAGCAAACTAGTAAACATAAATAGTATGTTAAATTGCCAAGTTTACAGTGCAATTTTTAACAAAAGAAAAATAAAAACATTTTGACATATTTTGATAATCGTGTCGGTATTTGACATAGCCAAAGATGATCATGTTAAATGGCACACCGGTATATTTGTATTACGATGATGCAACATATTTAATTTTTTCCTTCTAATTCAAAATATTTAGTTTTTTAAATTTCAATTTAGAATTAGAATCTATGACTGCGTCAAAACAGTTAATTTTACAAATAGCCACAAAATTACTTCAACAAAACAAAAGACTTAAAATATTTATTTTTTATAAAGCCTAAAAATAGTAAGGATGTCTAAACACAGTCCAAAGAAAAATTGGTTTAGATATAATTAACAAGTTTTAGTTTGGAGGAAACGACTGTTACCGGATGGTGCATCGTCCGGAGGGATATGGGAAATCTCATGTAATTTTTAATGGGGTCAATTATTGGCATCCCTAATTATTTTGGAGAAAAATTGTATTTAAGTTTATTGATTTGCGAGTTAGATGCTAATATATTTTTAAAATTGTTACTTTAATACCACCTCATATTTATGAACAACAATAAAACACCAGTTTGTTTTAAAAAAGTTGTCATATTAAAATTACTGCGTTGTCATTATTAAAAAGGCTACCGCGGCTCATTGTCCCAACGGAATCGCAGCTGACGTTCACAAAGCTTTATAATAAAACCCCCTCTGATCATTCTACCAGTTATCGCTTGGAGAAAATAATTGACCAAATTTTTAGCTGACTCGGGGATATAATAATTATACCAATATTAAATCAAATTTTACTTAAACTTCGAGGGGACGAACGTGACCCAGAGGCTAGGTCATAACTGGTAAAATCCGACATCCTGATATTATCCTTTACCGATGCTAATTGAACTCCTAAATGATCCCTGGGATTTGACGCATTAAAACTTAATTCCTAAATTATATTTTAAGTTACAGAATTTATTTTTGTATTCTTTTGGTGCGTAATCACCATAAACCTAAAAAAAAAAATAAAACAAATTATAAGTAGGGCAAAAATTGTTCGTGGAAGAAACTAAAGACATATGCGTGTAGGGTGGACTGGGCAAGCCGTATTAAAGAATGGTAAGAGCGTTTTGGCTTTTACGTTATTTTTTTTTTTAAATAAAACGTTATTTGAAAAATTTTCTAGTAGTTTTAGACTGATCTTTTAAACCCATTGGTCCCTTGCTGTATATAAGTATGATGTCGAACGCAATGAGTAAATCTATATTATACATATACCGCTTGTGTCAGAATAAACTTTATGTAACGAATGTTGTCGGCTTATTATTACTAGGCATTTCCTACTTTGTTTGTTTTTAAATACGCCAATACTCATTGGAAATATCTAACTTGCTTTTCCTATTAAAAATTACTTCATAAGGCTGAATGAATTTTTAATTTACAGATAGCTTCTTATAAACAACAAACTAAAGTGAAATTTCATTGATGTTGAAAAATCTTGGTTGCTCGACATATTATGTCATATCCCAAAGGTATTTGCCTTTCGCGGTAAAATTATTAAAATTCATAGGTATGCAAAAAGTTGGTTAAAAAAATAACTAGTTTCAAATTCAAGACGATAAAAAAATCGATCCATAAAAAGCAACTACCCATGCATTTGGTCATATTTTTGGTATTGGGCTGATTCCCATTGAATCATAGCCTTGCATAGGACTCTGTCCCCATTTTAATCCCCCACAAAAAGAGTGTTAAACGCACCAAAAAGGAGTTTTCAATTAAATAAAAATAAATCGCATAGAAAACTAATATCATTCATGGTGTGTTGTATTTTTAAAACGAAAAAATTTATATGCTATCTCTTTGGATTAGAATATACAGGGGGTTCTATTTAAAAGAAAGGAGGATTGTTTCGATAACTTTTTTTTGACAATTGTAGTTTGAATAATATTAGATTGGGGGAAAATATAATTATATTATTTATTAATCAACATAAATAAAAACCACAAACACCAAACAATACCTAGGCATTTTTTTTTTTTTTTTATGATGGCCTTAAAACTGGTGTATTGGCCACCCACCGGGGCATCTTAACATTAGTATGTACATATTGTGTGTTGTCTTGAATAACTTTAAATGTTTAACCTTTATGTTTTTTTGTTTGAATTTGTAGTGACACATAAATGGATTTTCCTCTCAGAGGTGAGTCAGAAGAAATCTATTATTTTTTACGTAGTATGTTGATATAACTTTAAATTGTAAAAAAAAACCTCATCTTAATTTCAAAAATTGTATCTTAAATTTAAAAATAAAAAATATTTTTTTGTAGACATTGAAAAAGGCAAACAAGCCGAAACGTTTTTAAATAGAAAACTTTTTTATTTTTCCCTAAAAAAAACAAGAACCACTATTTCAAGAAAATTATAAAAAAGGAAATATATTATAAATGGTTTGAGGATAAACACTTTTAAGTATATATATATATATATATATATATATATATATATATATATATATATATATATATATATTAATATATATATATTATATATATATATATATATATATATATATATATATATATATATATATATATATATATATATATATATATATATATATATATATATATATATATATATATATATATATATATATATATATATAAAATGTATATACATATTACTAAATTTTTTTTTCATAAATTTTAACCTATTTTAAAATTAATGTTTAATTCATTTTCGTTAACATCGTCTTATTTATTAAAAGCTAGTCTGCCTAACTTTAAAAAAATAATTTAAATGAAATTAAAGGGTTTTTCAAATTGGTATAACAATAAAGAAATAAACAGACAATTTTATTTAAAGTTATAAAATAAATATATTACAGAAAAGTATTATATTTTCAGAACACAAACATTCAGTTTTATGCTGGTGATATCTATGCTTAGTGTCAACATCATACCTCCTGGAAAGGACAACAAAAGGTACATTTCTCTTGCAGCTGTAGTTTATTTTGTTAGCAGAAACAAGGACAATTTTCTTTTTATAATAAATTACATTTATTTATCGTCGTAACGCAGATAGTTTTTAAAGGAAAAACATTATTTTTAATAAAACAACTGTGAAGACAA
Organism: Listronotus oregonensis; assembly: GCA_019359885.1. NCBI lineage: Eukaryota > Metazoa > Arthropoda > Insecta > Coleoptera > Curculionidae > Listronotus > Listronotus oregonensis. The sequence goes on from JAHBCN010000042.1 coordinate 208,873, forward strand.
AAAACGGTTTAATAGGTAAACTAAATTTATATTACCCATTTAGTGTAATTATTTGAAAATGTTGAAAATGTAGTTAGAAGATAAATAACTAGTAATGCATGTTTTGAAAAATTTATAAATAAAATCCATTTTTCATCAAAATAATGCAATTAACGTAAACTTGCCTTATTCCAAAGTTGATTAAAACTAAGATACAGAGTGTCAAACTTTTAATGTTGCTTTCTTTTTTTGTAATAATTTCTTCACTAAAAGACATAGCAGTACCATATTGGGGTTTGGGGGGGTTTTTGAGGGGGGGAAATTTAAATTCATACATACTTTTGATGTTGCAAGTAGAGGGAGCCAGCTATGGCTTACCCAACTTGTTTTTGATGGCATAACTTTTTTTAAGCTTAGTATATTGACATATTTGTTAAAAAAGGGTACTATTATATCCGCTGCGTCAATAATGTATTCCTTATTTAGGTGTTTTCGAGATAAACGCACTTTAAAGGACCCCGTAATTTTCCTGTGGAAAATGTTTTTACGGACACAAAACTCTAAAAACCCTCTAAGCCCTCCAAAATCACCCTTAAAAGTCTCCAAATCCCCAGTGACATTTAAGGCTGATTTTGGGGGTCAGAGGGGTTTTTGAGTTTTGTGTCCGTGGAGACTTTTGATCAGCGTCTTGAAAACTATTACTTTGCAAAGTTTGAAAACAATTGGCCAAATTCCATTTTTCATAGGAAAATTTCGGGGTCCTTTAAAGTGCGTTTATCTCGAAAGCAGTCGCTCCTAGACACTCAAATAAGGTATACATTTTTGACAAAGTGAGAATTATGGCAACTTCTTTTTTAACAAACAAGTCAATATACTAAGCTTAAAATAAGTTATGCCATCAAAAACAAGTTGGGTAGGCCATAGATGGCGCCCTCTGCTAGCAACAACAAAAATATGAACGAATTTGAATTTCTTGTCTCAAAGAACCACCAAAATCTTCAATTTGGTACCGCTTTGTCTTTTAGTGAACTTTGGGATAAGGCAAGTTTACGTTAATTGCATTATTTCGACCTAGATAATCCGCTGTTGCTCTGTATCCGATTACTTTTATTTATTATATATATATATATATATATATATATATATATA